>JAXIVJ010008923.1:0-12500 GCA_036785665.1 Chirona hameri | reverse complement strand
CCTGAAAGCCTTGAGCCGATTTGTCCTAACGGCTCCTTTGACAAGCACTCACAATAATACAAAAATGCTTCACCACATTCCTGGAATAAACATTGAAACACAGCATTAAGTTTCAAGAAAATGCATCAATGATTTTCCTGTTGACTGTAAGGACGGGTTAACATGCATCTCAAAAACGGACTTTGCGGTTCATTCCACCCAATGAATTTGTACATATAACCGCACGCAAACCGCATGTGGCAACGACGACAAGTCGGATCGCGTTTGCTACACATCATTCACCATTCACTGTTCGAGCCGACTGCATGACAAATATTCGCTCCAGCTCGGACAAAGAAGCACACACAGAGTTAGATCCCGTCTTGAAGACCAGTCGTCCTGAAGTGACTGAGGATCCCAGCAATCGCCGGGTACGTCCTCCATGACCGCTCCTGACTAAACTGTCATCGAGACAGCTCGCCAGGAACGACGTAGCAGATTCGGAGACGGCGAGCGACGCCCCGACGATGCCTCGGGTATCGATACCGGTAGTCCAGTGGCATGTGGCTAAGAGAGGGCGTGGAACTCCAGCTGACGCGACCTCGGCAACTTAGTGCAGGGGTAGGCCAATGATGGCGTATATCTCATAGGGGATAGCACTTAGCAGGTACAGCCCCTGGACATGAACCGGACAGGACGGCCTAAGGCAGGAACCAGACAGCGACCGGACATGGATCAGACAGAGAAGGACAGGGATAGCCTCAGGACAGGGACCAGACAGGACAGCCTCAGGGTAGGGACCAGACAGGGACGGGACATGGATCAGACAGGACAGGGACAGCCTCAGGACAGGGACCGGACAGGACGGCCTAAGGCAGGAACCAGACAGCGACCGGACATGGATCAGACAGAGAAGGACAGGGATAGCCTCAGGACAGGGACCAGACAGGACAGCCTCAGGGTAGGGACCAGACAGGGACGGGACATGGATCAGACAGGACAGGGACAGCCTCAGGACAGGGACCGGACAGGACGGCCTCAGGCAGGAACCAGACAGGGACGGGACATGGATCAGACAGGGACAGGACAGGGACAGCCTCAGGACAGGGACCGGACAGGACAGCCTCAGGACAGGGACCAGACAGGGACGGGACATGGATCAGACAGAGAAGGACAGGGACAGCCTCAGGACAGGGACCGGACAGGACAGCCTCATGACAGGGACTAGACAGGAAAGGGACATGGATCAGACAGAGAAGGACAGGGACAGCCTCAGGACAGGGACCGGACAGGACAGCCTCAGGACAGGGACCAGACAGAGACGGGACATGGATCAGACAGAGAAGGACAGAGACAGCCTCAGGACAGGGACCGGAACGGACAGCCTCAGGGCAGGGACCAGACAGGGACGGGACATGGATCAGACAGAGAAGGACAGGGACATCCTCAGGACAGGGACCGGACAGGACAGCCTCAGGACAGGGACCAGACAGGGACGGGACATGGATCAGACAGAGGACAGGGACAGCCTCAGGACAGGGACCGGACAGGACAGCCTCATGACAGGGACTAGACAGGGACGGGACATGGATCAGACAGAGAAGGACAGAGACAGCCTCAGGACAGGGACCGGACAGGACAGCCTCAGGGCAGGGACCAGACAGGGACGGGACATGGATCAGACAGGGACAGACAGGGACAGGACATGGATCAGACAGGGACAGACAGGGACAGCCTCAGGACAGGGACCGGACAGGGACAGACAGGGACAGACAGGGGCGGGACATGGATCAGACAGGGACAGACAGGGACAGACAGGGACCGGACCAGCCGCCGGACCGTCCTCGGTCGGACAGAGCCGGAAGCCAGCTGACTCGGTGTCGAGTGTCTGGCGACCTGACCCGGGCCGGCGCTCTGACACAGCTGGCCGACACACTTGTTTGTCAGATGACACGCCCACACACCGGCTGCCGCCGACGCGAGACACCAGCTCGACGGTCGTATGTAGAACCTACCGAGAGCGACGCTCAGCTGTCGGCAGGCGCCCAAGCGACTGTCGGAACTCTCAGACAGCCAGGGGAAGACGTAATGACGAAAACTCGCTGCCACACCATTAGCACCATTAGGAAAATTGTTTAATTCATGTTTTGAAAAATAGAACGCAGAAGCCACTTATTATTGTAAATTTGACGAGGAGCGCATACTCGAAGGCTACACGGCGGAGACGGCTGACGGCTTGTTGGCTCGGTGCAGGATATGCGATGGCTGTAGTTTCTGCTGTGACGTGACGTGGCGTGACGTGACGCGACATGTGACGTGACGTGACAAGAACGAAGTCTGGGCCGGCCAGTGAGTGATTGAGACGGAGCTACTGCCAGCTCCGGACGCTGTTTGCCGTCAGGCGGCAGTCACAGTACCGCGGCCAGTTCTGCCGTCACTGACCGCGGCCAGTTCTGCCGTCACTGACCGCGGCCAGCTGCCGTCACTGACCGCGGACGGCTCCCGTCACTGGCCGTCGCCAGCTGCCGTCACTGGCCGCCGCCAGCTGCCGTCACTGACCGCGGCCAGTTCTGCCGTCACTGACCGCGGCCAGATGCCGTCACTGACCACGGCCGGCTCCCGTCACTGGCCGTCGCCAGCTGCCGTCACTGGCCGCCGCCAGCTGCCGTCACTGACCGCGGCCAGCTGCCGCCACTGACGTCAGCTGGTCAGGGCACTGACGTCTGCTGGTCAGGGCACTGATGTCGGCTGACTGACGTTATAGCCACAGACACTGCAGAGTGTAGGCGGTCCAGCTGGCCCTATTCTGAGCACTGACGTCAGCTGGTCAGGACACTGACGTCAGCTGGTCAGGGCACTGATGTCGGCTGAATGACGTTATAGCCACAGACACTGCAGAGTGTAGGAGGTCCAGCTGGCCCTATTCTGAGCACTGACGTCAGCTGGTCAGGACACTGACGTCAGCTGGTCAGGGCACTGATGTCGGCTGAATGACGTTATAGCCACAGACACTGCAGAGTGTAGGAGGTCCAGCTGGCGCTATTCTGAGCACTGACGTCAGCTGGTCAGGACACTGACGTCAGCTGGTCAGGGCACTGATGTCGGCTGAATGACGTTATAGCCACAGACACTGCAGAGTGTAGGAGGTCCAGCTGGCGCTATTCTGAGCACTGACGTCAGCTGGTCAGGACACTGACGTCAGCTGGTCAGGGCACTGATGTCGGCTGAATGACGTTATAGCCACAGACACTGCAGAGTGTAGGAGGTCCAGCTGGCGCTATTCTGAGCACTGACGTCAGCTGGTCAGGACACTGACGTCAGCTGGTCAGGGCACTGATGTCGGCTGAATGACGTTATAGCCACAGACACTGCAGAGTGTAGGAGGTCCAGCTGGCGCTATTCTGAGCACTGACGTCAGCTGGTCAGGACACTGACGTCAGCTGGTCAGGGCACTGATGTCGGCTGAATGACGTTATAGCCACAGACACTGCAGAGTGTAGGAGGTCCAGCTGGCGCTATTCTGAGCACTGACGTCAGCTGGTCAGGGCACTGATGTCGGCTGAATGACGTTATAGCCACAGACACTGCAGAGTGTAGGAGGTCCAGCTGGCGCTATTCTGAGCACTGACGTCAGCTGGTCAGGACACTGACGTCAGCTGGTCAGGGCACTGATGTCGGCTGAATGACGTTATAGCCACAGACACTGCAGAGTGTAGGAGGTCCAGCTGGCGCTATTCTGAGCACTGACGTCAGCTGGTCAGGACACTGACGTCAGCTGGTCAGGGCACTGATGTCGGCTGAATGACGTTATAGCCACAGACACTGCAGAGTGTAGGAGGTCCAGCTGGCGCTATTCTGAGCACTGACGTCAGCTGGTCAGGACACTGACGTCAGCTGGTCAGGGCACTGATGTCGGCTGAATGACGTTATAGCCACAGACACTGCAGAGTGTAGGAGGTCCAGCTGGCGCTATTCTGAGCACTGACGTCAGCTGGTCAGGACACTGACGTCAGCTGGTCAGGGCACTGATGTCGGCTGAATGACGTTATAGCCACAGACACTGCAGAGTGTAGGAGGTCCAGCTGGCGCTATTCTGAGCACTGACGTCAGCTGGTCAGGACACTGACGTCAGCTGGTCAGGGCACTGATGTCGGCTGAATGACGTTATAGCCACAGACACTGCAGAGTGTAGGAGGTCCAGCTGGCGCTATTCTGAGCACTGACGTCAGCTGGTCAGGACACTGACGTCAGCTGGTCAGGGCACTGATGTCGGCTGAATGACGTTATAGCCACAGACACTGCAGAGTGTAGGAGGTCCAGCTGGCGCTATTCTGAGCACTGACGTCAGCTGGTCAGGACACTGACGTCAGCTGGTCAGGGCACTGATGTCGGCTGAATGACGTTATAGCCACAGACACTGCAGAGTGTAGGAGGTCCAGCTGGCGCTATTCTGAGCACTGACGTCAGCTGGTCAGGACACTGACGTCAGCTGGTCAGGGCACTGATGTCGGCTGAATGACGTTATAGCCACAGACACTGCAGAGTGTAGGAGGTCCAGCTGGCGCTATTCTGAGCACTGACGTCAGCTGGTCAGGACACTGACGTCAGCTGGTCAGGGCACTGATGTCGGCTGAATGACGTTATAGCCACAGACACTGCAGAGTGTAGGAGGTCCAGCTGGCGCTATTCTGAGCACTGACGTCAGCTGGTCAGGACACTGACGTCAGCTGGTCAGGGCACTGATGTCGGCTGAATGACGTTATAGCCACAGACACTGCAGAGTGTAGGAGGTCCAGCTGGCGCTATTCTGAGCACTGACGTCAGCTGGTCAGGACACTGACGTCAGCTGGTCAGGGCACTGATGTCGGCTGAATGACGTTATAGCCACAGACACTGCAGAGTGTAGGAGGTCCAGCTGGCGCTATTCTGAGCACTGACGTCAGCTGGTCAGGACACTGACGTCAGCTGGTCAGGGCACTGATGTCGGCTGAATGACGTTATAGCCACAGACACTGCAGAGTGTAGGAGGTCCAGCTGGCGCTATTCTGAGCACTGACGTCAGCTGGTCAGGACACTGACGTCAGCTGGTCAGGGCACTGATGTCGGCTGAATGACGTTATAGCCACAGACACTGCAGAGTGTAGGAGGTCCAGCTGGCGCTATTCTGAGCACTGACGTCAGCTGGTCAGGGCACTGATGTCGGCTGAATGACGTTATAGCCACAGACACTGCAGAGTGTAGGAGGTCCAGCTGGCGCTATTCTGAGCACTGGCCGATCACGCCGTTAACAGCCTATGGCTGCCGTGCTGAGGGATGATCGGAATACAAGACATTCATAGAAGTCGCCTCATTATCACCTTTTCAACAGCCGGCGATGTAGCGAGCCAAAATCATCGATGGCATTTGTACATAAAAAGACTTTCGCCGGACATGCTACTCTCTCTTCATCAAACACATCGCCGATGCTGTGCTACTGGTGTGGCCAGATACCTTGCCGCTCATTCCACGCAAGTAGCATCCGAGAAGTCGTTACCGATCCCTGCATCGGAGCCGACGACCTACCGCCTACATCCAGAGAACCGGAGCCGACGATCTACCGCCTACATCCAGAGAACCGGACACAGACGGAACAATCGAGGCTGCGAGGAACCGGCATGGATGGCCACCAACAAAGAACGGCATACAGGTCATGTGTACCCCCTCCTCCGCAGTTTCTATGGTACACACTAAGGTCCGGTTTCTTTCTCATCTAGCGTATGTTTGACGGCGAATTAAACAGCGACCGTAATGCATTCAAGCCGCATTACTCAGAGCGTTACATTGATATATTAACGCATTGGCTCACCGTATACATTGGCTGCTTTTAAGCAAATATCAGTTTTTACCACCACAATGCGCTACAAACAGATTTTTGCTTAAAAGCAGGCAATGGATAGGGTGAGCCAATGTGTCAATATAGCAATTTGAAGCTCTCAGTAATGCTGTTTGAATGCATATATGGTCGTTGTTTAACACGCGCAGTGGAGGGGGGAGCACTTTTGTGCCCCCCACATGTTTTTCGTGAATAGCTCGAAAACGAAGCGGAACAGGGCGGTGTGTTTTGCGAGACACTAACGCCAACTTAATAGCGGATCGTTTGACTTAAAAAACAATCGAAATCGGTCGATGCATTTTTGAGTTATATGGATTTTCAGTCCAAGATAGCGGCCAGAATCGCGGTCGGCAAATCGATATCTTCGGAACCAACAGTCGGATCAGAATGATTGAAAAGCTATTCGGTAGACAATGTCAATGCTCATCCCCGAAAACAACTTTGGACACATTGCTGGTGACCTGTGACGTAACAGAGGTCAATTTCCAAAAATTGTGACATTTGGCCAATTTGACATTCGTGACCTCGTTTAACTTTGAAGATATTAGCCGAAGATCAAGCAAATTTCAGAAAATGTAGATCATCATAGCACCTACCTACCCTGTAAGTTCCATCATTCTAGCGCTGATACTTTCGGAGATCTTAGGGGGGGGGGCACTAAAGTGTCCCCCCCTCCACTGCATGTTAGTGGCATACCCCTCTCTACTGCGCGTATTAATTCGACGTCAAACATACTCTAGAGGAGAAAATAAGCCGGACCTTAGTGTGAACCATAGCAACTGCGGGTCCCTGTACCTACTCCGCGCACATCTGGGACGGGCAAGGTGAAAGTGGCGCTCCTGCGGCCGGTGGCGCGTGGTGAGTCTCAGCTGTAACGCGTCGCTATCGCGCTCATCGGTCGTACCTCTGGTCTGTACACCGATGTCTGTCTTGAAGAGACCACTGGTGGATCCAGAGCAGTCAAAAGGTTAATTTAGGGGGCCACATCCGAAAAGATACCAAACAATCATAAAACTCACCGGACTAATTAGCTTCCTTAGCATTACGTACAAGAAAAAGCGAAAAATAAGCAAAGCGAAATACACGAAATAAGGACTGATTCAAAGTTAATCTATCAAACTAGTTTGGTTTTTCTTCGTGCCGACTTTCGACATATTTTAGCAGTTCTGCGGATCATGGCCCTGAGCGATCCTGCCCCCCCCCCCCCCCCCCCGGATCCGCCCCTGTATGTGCAGTGACGCCTGCTTCCTGCCCTGCAGACCGGACTACATTAACGCCTGCGTCCTGCCCTGCAGACCTGACTACATTAACGCCTGCGTCCTGCCCTGCAGACCGGACTACACTAACCCCTGCGTCCTGCCCTGCAGACCTACTACATTAACGCCTGCGTCCTGCCCTGCAGACCTGACTACATTAACGCCTGCGTCCTGCCTTGCAGACCGGACTACATTAACGCCTGCGTCCTGCCCTGCAGACCGGACTACATTAACGCCTGCGTCCTGCCCTGCAGACCGGACTACATTAACGCCTGCGTCCTGCCCTGCAGACCGGACTACATTAACGCCTGCGTCCTGCCCTGCAGACCTACTACATTAACGCCTGCGTCCTGCCCTGCAGACCTGACTACATTAACGCCTGCGTCCTGCCCTGCAGACCGGACTACATTAACGCCTGCGTCCTGCCCTGCAGACCGGACTACATTAACGCCTGCGTCCTGCCCTGCAGACCGGAATACATTAACGCCTGCCCTGCGGACTCCGATGCACGGCACGGACGTGCCAGTGGAATCAGCGGGTGAATCATGAGACGACTCTGGGAATATCGTCAGTGAACACCCCCCCCCCCCCCCCGGCCAGGCGCCATGTCCTATCTATCGTCCGCGGTCTGGGCTGGAGGGTAGATAGCGCCTTCTCTCGGAGTGCGGCGCTCGACTGGCGTCCAGCCCTAACAAAGGCACCAGTATTGCCTAAGGCGAAGAGTAACTAGACCTTGACGAGCAGCGTCCGCCATCACGGTGGGTTGAAAGCAAAATACAGACACAAAACCCGACATGGCCAGGTCTGGGTTTTCGGGTACAGTAGGGCATTTAAGAAGTCCACTATTGTGACATCCCGATCAAAATACACGGCGATATAATGAATGCACGACATAGCAGCGCGAGGGACAGGGTGTCTGCGTGTTGTGTGTGTGCGTGTGGCGTGCTGCCATCAGCAACGCGCGAGCACTGTGCGCACTTTTCCGTGTTCAGTCTTTACGTTGACAGCAAGAAACGGAAAAAAGGCTTCCTGACAACGATAAATACGACAGTTATCGCTAACTGCTGAAAAACCTGAACACCGCTCGCGTTTTCGGCAGCAAAAACTCGAATGTTATAAATCAAGTAGACCTAGAATGTGGACGCATAGTAACGACGAACATTCGAACGCTGGATCCTCGGTGTGAACCGTGCAGAATTGAGGTCCGATGTCGCCACCCAGGCGCTCGGGGAGAAGTGAGGGAGGATAACTTCACTGAGACGGGAAGGTGAACCGATGTGAACAGCCAGTCCACTCAGCCACAACACATTATCGCCAGAGTGACACACCACGCATGATCTTCTGATGGGCAGAGAGCGAGACACGAGCGGGAGCGAGGAGAGAGAGCGAGATACGAGCGGGAGCGAGGATAGAGAGCGAGACACGAGCGGGAGCGAGGAGAGAAGCCAGGAGGACCGGCAGGGGAGAACAGCTGATGGTGGGGAGGGCTAGAGGAGGTCGGTGGCGAGGGTTCAGCACGAGAGACATCTCTGGCTCGCGGTGTCGGATGTCTGGTGACCTGACCCGGTCCGGCGCTCTGACACAGCTGGCCGACACACTTGCTTGTCAGATGACACGTCAGAGGGACAGCTCTGGTCGGTGAAAGGACCGTCAGTGGGCAGAGTACAGCTGATAGCAGGGGGGACGAAAGGAAGCTCCGGTCGGCAGGGAGAACCCAGCTGACGATAGAGAAGACGGGAGACAGCTCGGTTGGCGGGGATGGTCCCGACGATGATAGAGAAGCTGAGGGACAGCTCGGTTGGCGGGGAGAACCCAGCTGACGATAGAGAAGACGGGAGACAGCTCGGTTGGCGGGGATGGTCCCGACGATGATAGAGAAGCTGAGGGACAGCTCGGTTGGCGGGGAGAGCCCAGCTTATGATAGAGAAGACGGGAGACAGCTCGGTTGGCGGGGATGGTCCCGACGATGATAGAGAAGCCGAGGGATAGCTCGGTTGGCGGGGAGAGCCCAGCTTATGATAGAGAAGACGGGAGACAGCTCGGTTGGCGGGGATGGTCCCGACGATGATAGAGAAGCTGAGGGACAGCTCGGTTGGCGGGGAGAACCCAGCTGATGATAGAGAAGACGGGAGACAGCTCGGTTGGCGGGGATGGTCCCGACGATGATAGAGAAGCTGAGGGACAGCTCGGTCGGCAGGGATGGTCCCGACGATGATAGAGAAGCTGAGGGATAGCTCGGTTGGCGGGGATGGTCCCGACGATGATAGAGAAGCTGAGGGACAGCTCGGTTGGCGGGGAGAACCCAGCTGACGATAGAGAAGACGGGAGACAGCTCGGTTGGCGGGGATGGTCCCGACGATGATAGAGAAGCCGAGGGATAGCTCGGTTGGCGGGGAGAACCCAGCTTATGATAGAGAAGACGGGAGACAGCTCGGTTGGCGGGGATGGTCCCGACGATGATAGAGAAGCTGAGGGACAGCTCGGTCGGCAGGGATGGTCCCGACGATGATAGAGAAGCTGAGGGATAGCTCGGTTGGCGGGGATGGTCCCGACGATGATAGAGAAGCCGAGGGATAGCTCGGTTGGCGGGGAGAGCCCAGCTTATGATAGAGAAGACGGGAGACAGCTCGGTTGGCGGGGATGGTCCCGACGATGATAGAGAAGCCGAGGGATAGCTCGGTTGGCGGAGAGAGCCCAGCTTATGATAGAGAAGACGGGAGACAGCTCGGTTGGCGGGGATGGTCCCGACGATGATAGAGAAGCCGAGGGATAGCTCGGTTGGCGGGGAGAGCCCAGCTTATGATAGAGAAGACGGGAGACAGCTCGGTTGGCGGGGATGGTCCCGACGATGATAGAGAAGCCGAGGGATAGCTCGGTTGGCGGGGAGAGCCCAGCTTATGATAGAGAAGACGGGAGACAGCTCGGTTGGCGGGGATGGTCCCGACGATGATAGAGAAGCCGAGGGATAGCTCGGTTGGCGGGGAGAGCCCAGCTTATGATAGAGAAGACGGGAGACAGCTCGGTTGGCGGGGATGGTCCCGACGATAATAGAGAAGCCGAGGGATAGCTCGGTTGGCGGGGAGAACCCAGCTGATGATAGAGAAGACGGGAGACATCTCCGTTGGCGGGGATGGTCCCGACGATGATAGAGAAGACGGGAAGACAGCTGTCCCGACGATGATAGAGAAGATGAGGAACAGCTCGGGAGGGCAATCACCCAGACCCACGGCGAATAACAAGCCAGGGTGGCCGAGGGTGGGGAGGGGACGTTGGCGCACAGCGAGGGGAGCTACCCAGCCTCAGCATATTGATCTGGTACTGCGCCTGGTACTGCGAGGGAGAACGATCGACGTAGAGTCCCATTCCGATGGAAAGCCGGTGACTGGTCACAGTAAGGCAGGTACGGCAGGTAAGACCAAGGTGAATATGCACCCATGATATGAGACTCAACGAAAGTTGCAACGGCTCGGTGCAACATATCGCATCGCGGACCAACCTCGGACACGGGAAAGTGGGCACCTGGCGCCAGGCAAAAACACTCCAGTTCAACTCCAACCCGGGCCCGGCTCAACAGGATTCCGCCGCCAGATGGCAGGAGGCACGTGCAACGGACCAGATCCATAGCAAGCTGGTGTCCTGCAGCCGCGAGCTGGACAAATTCAGTTGGTCGGCGCCGGCCCCCAGACGGGGGCGGGCCGGCGGCGGCGACGGCGGCCGGGGGACAGCCCATGGCACGGCGCCAAATCGGGCATCGAGGGGCAACTCGCCGAGCAAACTCACCGTGAATGCCGTCCTGCGTCTCCTGACGCCTGACGCATCGAGGGACACCTCGCCGCGGAAACTCACCGTGAATGCCGTCCTGCGTCTCCTGACGCCTGACGCATCGAGGGGCACCTCGCCGCGGAAACTCACCGTGAATGCCGTCCCGCGTCTCCTGACGCGCGAAGTCCGGGTCATCCTTGTCGAACTGGACCAGGTCATCCTCATCGGCGGCCATCTGAGCGCGCAGCTGGCCGAGCCGCGCCCCGCGCTGCCGACCCCAGCTCGGCATAGGTGGCCGCCGCAGCACGCCTGTGCGCTGAAGTGTCACTCGGAGCCGGCACAGCCCACACGGCTGCCGGCGCGGCGCTCGACTGCCCGGCCGGCGCTCTCCCCTCAGTGCGCCCAGTCCCCACTGACGCCTCTGTGGCCGCCACGGGGCCGCCCGCATAAAAACGCCCTCCGCGCCGTGCTAGCCTCGCGAGCTAGCCTTGCAGGCGGCCAGTGAACCTGGCAGGCAGCGGCTGAGATGGTGACGGGGCTCCGCGTTCCTCGACGTCCCTCTGCGGCAGCGGCTGGATGTCTTACTGGACGATCCCTCAGCCCCGAGGCTGTCCGGTAGACGAGTGACCTCGCCAGGTCACGCTGCCCTGCGCTGACCCGGCCTGAGACCCACAGGCCACAGCAGGCCGCGCGGCCCGCCCTCCACGCGAACCCCGGCAGTGCGAGCTCTACCCGACGCCGGCCGCCCAGCCGGCCGCTCAAGGCTGGAGCAGTGCGCATGCGCGTGCCTCTGGCCGGGCCTACCTGTTGCTGGCGGCATGCAGGCCCGCCTGTGTTGTCGGCGAGGGGCTGAATTGTGGGCGGGGTCAGGCTGCAGAAAACATCAAGCTATTTCGACGGCGCTTTTCTGTCGTCCAGATGCGAAATATGAACGATGAATACAAAAACTTAATTTTCCTTTCTCGGTACGGTCCGGCTTTAGAATGTTTCATCGAAGTCCCAACGTGGACCCAATATGGGCATGTTGGCTACCCGACAGCATATTAATGAATCATCTTGTCGCATTCCATTCTGGCATATACATTGCATTTTAGTGTATTATCGCCTTGTGGCTGATATCCAAGTAAATGCCCATTGTGGTCCGGAGGTTATTTTATCAATTGTTTTAAGTCATGCCCTATTTTAACATAAATACATTAGAATACCTGTATTTTCCTTGTTGAACTACCCATGATTGCGGACACGGCCAAGGCAATGTCAGGCTGCGCTCCTTACTTTCCCGTGACCAAGTTTAGACCGGGCACGTGGCTGCGGTGATAACATTTTCGCACCTCTAACACGAACCTGAGCCCGAGCCCGCTCTTCCTTTTGTTGACGGAGCAGTGACCTACCGACCACCGAGGGCCAGCGGGGATGGAGAGGAGAGCCGCCACTTTCGGAGTTTACGAAACACGCACAGAAGCGCGATATTGCCTTAGTTGCAAAGCCCTAGCAATGGCCAAAGACGAAATTTAAAATGTGGTAATCCAGGGCTGCGGAGTCGGAGTCGCAGTCAGAGTTGGTCAGAGCCGGTAATTTCGACCATGGAGTCTGAGCCGGAGCTGGAGTCGGCAAAATGTTGCAACTCCGAC
>JAXIVJ010008922.1:45000-53366 GCA_036785665.1 Chirona hameri | reverse complement strand
TCATCATCATCATCATCATCACATCATCATCATCATCATCATCATCATCATCATTATCATCATCATGCCCGGAGGCGGTGTTGTACCGCCTCCGGGGCATACCACACCGCCTCCGGGCATACAACACCGCCTCCGGGCATACTACACCGCCTCCGGGCATACCACACCGCCTCCGGGCATACAACACCGCCTCGGGCATACTACCCGCCTCCGGGCATACCACACCGCCTCCGGGCATACAACACCGCCTCCGGGCATACTGCACCGCCTCCGGGCATACCACACCGCCTCCGGGCATACAACACCGCTCCGGGCATACTACACCGCCTCCGGGCATACCAGACCGCCTCAGGGCATACAACACCGCCTCCGGGCATACAACACCGCCTCCGGGCATACCACACGCCTCCGGGCATACAACACCGCCTCGGGCATACAACACCGCCTCCGGGCATACCAACACCGCCTCCGGGCATACAACACCGCCTCCGGGCATACAACACCGCCTCCGGCATACCACACCGTCTCACGTCATCATCAGCAACATCATCAGCAACATCATCAGCAACATCACCAGCAACATCATCAGCAACATCATCAGCAACATCATCAGCAACATCATCAGCAACATCATCAGCAACATCATCATCAACATCATCATCAACATCTTCATCAACATCATCATCAACATTATCATCAACATCATCAGCAACATCATCAGCAAACATCATCAGCAACATCATCAGTAACATCATCAACAACATCATCATCAGCAACATCATCATCAGCACATCATCATCAGCAACATCATCATCATCATCATCATCAATCATCATCATCATCATCATCATCATCATCATCATCATCATCATCATCATCATCATCATCATCATCATCATCATCATCATCATCATCATCATCATCATCATCATCATCATCATCATCATCATCATCATCATCATCATCATCATCATCATCATCATCATTATCATCATCATGCCCGGAGGCGGTGTTGTACCGCCTCCGGGCATACCACACCGCCTCCGGGCATACAACACCGCCTCCGGGCATACTACACCGCTCCGGCATACCACACGCCTCGGGCATACAACACCGCTCCGGGCATACTACACGCCTCGGGCATACCCCTGCGCTCAGGGCATACACAACGCCTCCGGGCATACTGCACCGCCTCCGGGCATACCACACTGCCTCCGGGCATACAACACCGCCTCGGGCATACTACACCGGCCTTCCGGGCATACCACGGACCGCCTCAGGGGACAACACCGCCTCCGGGCATACAACACCGCCTCCGGGCATACAACACGCCTCCGGGCATACCACACCGCCTCCGGGCATACAACACCGCCTCCGGGCATACAACACCGCTCGGGCATACACACCGCTCCGGGCATCATCACAGCATCCGACATCACAGCACATCTCACAGACATCATCAGCAACATCATCAGCAACATCATCACAGCACATCATCAGCAACATCATCAGCAACATCATCAGCAACAATCAGCAACATCATCAACATCATCATCAACATCACATACATCATCATCAACATCATCAAATCAACATCATCAGCACATCATCAGCAACATCATCAGCACATCATCAGCAACATCATCATCAACAACATCATCATCACAACATCATCATCAACATCATCATCAGCATCATCATCATCATCATCATCATCCATCATCATCATCATCATCATCATCATCATCTCATCTCATCATCATCATCTCATCATCCATCATCATCTCATCATCATCATTCATCATATCATCATCTTCATTATCATCATCATGCCCGGAGGCGGTGTTGCTACCCGCCTCCGGGCATACCACACCCGCCTCCGGGCATACAACGACCGCTCCGGAACCGGCATAGGCATACACACGCCTCCGGGCATACACACCGCCTCGGCATACAACACTCGGGCATTCATTCACGCTCTGGCTCATACTGCCGCCTCCGGGCATTACCACCACCTCCTCCGGGGCGGGGATTACTCCGCTCCGGGCATACCTACACCGCCTCCGGCATACACAGACCGCCTCACAGTGCATACAACACCGCCTCCGGTGCATACAACACCCGCCCTCCGGGCATACACACCGCCTCCGGGCATACCAACACCGCCCCCGGGCATACAACACGCCTCGGGCATACCAACACGTCGCTCCGGGCATACCCCCGCGGGCATACACACACCCCTCCGCGTCTCACGTCATCATCCGGCATACATACATCTCAGTGCTAACATCATCAGCAACATCACCAGCAACATCATCAGCAAACATCATCTCATGCAACATCATCAGCAACATCATCAGCAACATCATCAGCAACATCATCATCAAATCATCATCATCAACTATCATCATCATCATCATCATCAATCATCATCATCAACATCAATCATCAACATCATCATCAATCATCATCATCATCATCAACATCATCATCAATCATCATCAACATCATCATCATCATATCATCATCAACATCATCATCACATCATCATCATCATCAACATCATCATCAACATCATCATCATCATCATGCAACATCATCATCAACATCATCATCAACATCATCGAGCAACATAATCACAACATCATTCATCATCATCATGATCATCATCATCATCAACATCATCATCAGCAAATCATCACATCATCATCATCATCTTCATCATCATCATCATCATCATCATCATATATCATCATCATCATCATATCATCATCATCATATCATCATCATCATCATCATCATCATCATCATCATCATCATCATCATCATCATCATCATATCATCATCATCATCATTATCATCATCATAGCCCGAGGCGGTGGTTGAACCGCGTCCTGCAATATCAACAAGGACCGCCTCCGGCATACACCCCGCCTCCGGGCATACAACACCGCCTCCGGGCATACACACACCGCCTTCCGGGCATACAACACCGCCTCCGGCATACAAACACCGCCTCCGGCATACAACAACGCCTCCGGGCATACAACAACGCTCCGGGCAATACCACAACGCCTCCGGGCATACACAGCACCGCCTCCGGGCATACACACCGCCTCCGCATACTACCCGCCGGCATAACCGACCGCCTCCAGGCATACAACACCGCCTCCGGGCATACAACACCGCCTCGGGCATACCAACACCGCCTCCGGGCATACAACACCGCCTCCGGGCATACAACACCGCCTCCGGGCATACCACACCGCCTCCGGGCATACAACACCGCCTCCGGGCATACAACACGCCTCCGGCATACCACACCGTCTCACGTCATCCATCAGCAAACATCATCAGCAACATCATCAGCAACATCACAGCAACATCATCAGCAAACATCATCAGCAACATCATCAGCAAACATCAGCAGCAACATCATCAGCAACATCACAACATCATCAGCAATCATCATCTGCAACATCATCAGCAACATCATCATCAACATAATATCAACATCAATCATCAATCATCAACATCATCATCAACATCATCATCACATCATCAGCAACATCATCAGCAACATCATCAGCAACATCATCAGCAACATCATCAATCAACAACATCATCATCAGCAACATCATCATCAACATCAATCATCATCATCACATCATCATCATCATCATCATCATCATCATCATCATCATCATCATCATCATCATCATATCATCATCATCATCATCATCTCATCATCATCATCATCATCATCATCATCATCATCATCATCATCATCATCATCATCATCATCATCAATCATCATCATCATCATCATCATCATCATATCATCATCATCATCATCATCATCATCATCATCATCATCATCATCATCATCATCAGCTTATCATCATCATGCCCGGAGGCGGTGTTGTACCGCCTCCGGGCATACCACACCGCCTCCGGGCATACAACACCGCCTCCGGCATACTACACCGCCTCCGGCATACCACACCGCCTCCGGCATACAACACCGCCTCCGGGCATACTACACCTCCGGGCATACCACACCGCCTCCGGGCATACAACACCGCTCCGGGCATACTGCACCGCCTCCGGGCATACCACACCGCCTCCGGGCATACAACACCGCCTCCGGGCATACTACACCGCCTCCGGGCATACCAGACCACCTCAGGGCATACAACACCGCCTCCGGGCATACAACACCGCCTCCGGGCATACCACACCGCCTCCGGCATACAACACCGCCTCCGGGCATACAACACCGCCTCCGGCATACCACACCGCCTCCGGGCATACAACACCGCTCCGGGCATACAACACCGCCTCCGGCTTCCATCACACCGTCTCACGTCATCATCAGCAACATCATCAGCAACATCATCAGCAACATCACCAGCAACATCATCAGCAACATCATCAGCAACATCATCAGCAACATCATCA
Source organism: Chirona hameri (assembly GCA_036785665.1). NCBI lineage: Eukaryota > Metazoa > Arthropoda > Thecostraca > Balanomorpha > Balanidae > Chirona > Chirona hameri. The sequence goes on along the minus strand of JAXIVJ010008922.1, from coordinate 48,905 downwards.
GCAACATCATCATCAACATCATCAGCAACATCATCATCACATCATCATCAACATCATCATCAACATCATCATCAACCATCATCAACATCAACATCATCATGAACATCATCATCAACATCATCATCAACATCATCATCAACATCAACAATCACATCATCATCAACATCATCATCAACCATCAATCATCATCATCATCATCAACATCATCATCAACATCATCAGCAATAATCAGCAACATCATCATCAACATCATGAGCAACATCATCAACAACATCATCATCAGCAACATCATCATCAGCAACATCATCATCAGCAACATCATCATCATCATCATCATCATCATCATCATCATCATCATCATCATCATCATCATCATCATCATCATCATCATCATCATCATCATCATCATCATCATCATCATCATCATCATCATCATCATCATCATCATCATCATCATCATCATCATCATCATCATCATCATCATCATCATCATCATCATCATCATCATTATCATCATCATGCCCGGAGGCGGTGTTGTACCGCCTCCGGGCATACCACACCGCCTCCGGGCATACAACACCGCCTCCGGGCATACCACACCGTCTCACGTCATCATCAGCAACATCATCAGCAACATCATCAGCAACATCATCAGCAACATCACAAGCAACATCATCATCAACATCATCAGCAACATCATCAGCAACAACATCAGCAACATCATCATCAACATCATCATCAACAGCAACATCATCATCAGCAACATCATCATCAGCAACACATCATCATCATCATCATCATCATCATCATCATCATCATCATCATCATCATCATCATCATCATCATCATCATCATCATCATCATCATCATCATCATCATCATCATCATCATCATCATCATCATCATCATCATCATCATCATCATCATCATCATCATCATCATCATCATCATCATCATCATCATCATCATCATCATCATCATCATCATCATCATCATCATCATCATCATCATCATCATCATCATCATAATCATCATCATCATCATCATCATCATCATCATCATTATCATCATCATGCCCGGAACCGCCTCCGGGCATACCACACCCGCCTCCGGGCATACCACACCGCCTCCGGGCATACAACACCGCCTCCGGGCATACAACACCGCCTCCGGCATACCACACCGCCACCGGGCATACAACACCGCCTCCGGGCATACAACACCGCAAACGGGCATACCACACCGTCTCACGTCATCATCAGCAACATCATCAGCAACATCATCGAACATCATCAGCAACATCACCAGCAACATCATCAGCAACATCATCAGCAACATCATCAGCAACATCACCAGCAACATCATCAGCAACATCATCAGCAAACATCATCAGCAACATCATCATCATCATCATCATCATCATCATTATCATCATCATGCCCGGAGGTGGTGTTGTACCGCCTCCGGGCATACAACACCCGCCTCCGGGCATACAACACCGCCTCCGGGCATACAACACCGCCTCCGGGCATACCACACCGCCTCCGGGCATACAACACCGCCTCCGGGCATACAACACCGCAAACGGGCATACCACACCGTCTCACGTCATCATCATCATCATCATCATCATCATCATATCATCATCATGCCCGGAGGCGGTGTTGTACCGCCTCAGGGCATACAACACCGCCTCCGGGCATACAACACCGCCTCCGGGCATACAACACCGCCTCCGGGCATACAACACCGGCCTCCTGGGCATACCACACCGCCTCCGGGCATGCCCAACACCGCCTCCGGGCATACAACACCGCCTCCGGGCATACAAACACCGCCTCCGGGCATACCACACCGTCTCACGTCATCATCAGCAACATCAATCAGCAACATCATCAGCAACATCACCAGCAACATCATCAGCAACATCATCAGCAACATCAATCAGCAACATCATCAGCAACATCATCCAGCAACATCATCATCAACATCATCATCATCATCATCATCATCATCATCATCATCATCATCATCATCATCATCATCATCATCATCATCATCATCATCATCATCATCATCATCATCATCATCATCATCATCATCATCATCATCATCATCATCATCATCATCATCATCATCATCATCATCATCAATCATCATCATCATCATCATCATATCATCATCATGCCCGGAGGCGGTGTTGTACCGCCTCCGGGCATACCACACCGCCTCCGGGCATACAACACCGCCTCCGGGCATACTACACCGCTTCGGGCATACCACACCGCCTCCGGGCATACAACACCGCCTCCGGGCATACTGACACCGCCTCCGGGCATACCACACCGCCTCCGGGCATACCAACACGCCTCCGGGCATACTGCAACCGCCTCCGGGCATACCACACCGCCTCCGGGCATACAACACCGCCTCCGGGCATACTACACCGCCTCCGGGCATACCAGACCGCCTCAGGGCATACAACACCGCCTCCGGGCATACAACACCGCCTCCGGCATACCACACCGCCTCCGGGCATACAACACCGCCTCCGGGCATACAACACCGCCTCCGGGCATACCACACCGCCTCCGGGGCATACAACACCGCCTCCGGGCATACAACACCGCCTCCGGGCATACCACACCGTCTCACGTCATCATCAGCAACATCATCAGCAACATCATCAGCAACATCAACATCATCATGAACATCATCATCAACATCATCATCAACATCATCATCAACATCAACATCAACATCATCATCAACATCATCATCAACATCATCATCAACATCATCATCAACAATCATCATCAACATCATCATCAACATCATCATCAACATCATCAGCAACATAATCAGCAACATCATCATCAACATCATGAGCCAACATCATCAACAACATCATCATCAGCAACATCATCATCAGCAACATCATCATCAGCAACATCATCATCATCATCATCATCATCATCTTCAATCATCATCATCATCAATCATCATCATCATCATCATCATCATCATCATCATCATCATCATCATCATCATCATCATCATCATCATCATCATCATCATCATCATCATCATCATCATCATCATCATCAATCATCATCAATCATCATCATCATCATCATCATCATCATCATCATCATCATCATCATCATCATCATCATCACATCATCATCATCATCATCATCATCATCATCATCATCATCATCATCATCATCATCATCATTATCATCATCATCATGCCCGGAGGCGGTGTTGTACCGCCTCCGGCATACCACACCGCCTCCGGGCATACAACTTCGCCTCCGGGCATACTACACCGCCTCCGGGCATACCACACCGCCTCCGGGCATACAACACCGCCTCCGGGCAAACTACACCGCCTCCGGGCATACCACACCGCCTCCGGGCATACAACACCGCCTCCGGGCATACTACACCGCCTCCGGGCATACCACACCGCCTCCGGGCATACAACACCGCCTCCGGGCATACTTACACCGCCTCCGGGCATACCACACCGCCTCCGGGCATACAACACCGCCTCCGGGCATACAACACCGCCTCCGGGCATACCACACCGTCTCACGTCATCATCAGCAACATCATCAGCAACATCATCAGCAACATCATCAGCAACATCACAAGCAACATCATCATCAACATCATCAGCAACATCATCAGCAACAACATCAGCAACATCATCATCAACATCATCATCAACAGCAACATCATCATCAGCAACATCATCATCAGCAACATCATCATCATCATCATCATCATCATCATCATCATCATCATCATCATCATCATCATCATCATCATCAATCATCATCATCATCATCATCATCAATCATCATCATCATCATCATCATCATCATCATCATCATCAT
>JAXIVJ010008922.1:27500-42500 GCA_036785665.1 Chirona hameri | reverse complement strand
CGGTGTTGTACCGCCTCCGGGCATACCACACCGCCTCCGGGCATACAACACCGCCTCCGGGCATACAACACCGCCTCCGGGCATACCACACCGCCTCCGGGCATACAACACCGCCTCCGGGCATACAACACCGCAAACGGGCATACCACACCGTCTCACGTCATCATCATCATCATCATCATCATCATCATTATCATCATCATGCCCGGAGGCGGTGTTGTACCGCCTCAGGGCATACAACACCGCCTCCGGGCATACAACACCGCCTCCGGGCATACAACACCGCCTCCGGGCATACAACACCGCCTCCTGGCATACCACACCGCCTCCGGGCATGCCACACCGCCTCCGGGCATACAACACCGCCTCCGGGCATACAACACCGCCTCCGGGCATACCACACCGTCTCACGTCATCATCAGCAACATCATCAGCAACATCATCAGCAACATCACCAGCAACATCATCAGCAACATCATCAGCAACATCATCAGCAACATCATCAGCAACATCATCAGCAACATCATCATCAACATCATCATCATCATCATCATCATCATCATCATCATCATCATCATCATCATCATCATCATCATCATCATCATCATCATCATCATCATCATCATCATCATCATCATCATCATCATCATCATCATCATCATCATCATCATCATCATCATCATCATCATCATCATCATCATCATCATCATCATTATCATCATCATGCCCGGAGGCGGTGTTGTACCGCCTCCGGGCATACCACACCGCCTCCGGGCATACAACACCGCCTCCGGGCATACTACACCGCTTCCGGGCATACCACACCGCCTCCGGGCATACAACACCGCCTCCGGGCATACTACACCGCCTCCGGGCATACCACAACCGCCTCCGGGCATACAACAACGCCTCCGGGCATACTGCACCGCCTCCGGGCATACCACACCGCCTCCGGGCATACAACACCGCCTCCGGGCATACTACACCGCCTCCGGGCATACCAGACCGCCTCAGGGCATACAACACCGCCTCCGGGCATACAACACCGCCTCCGGGCATACCACACCGCCTCCGGGCATACAACACCGCCTCCGGGCATACAACACCGCCTCCGGGCATACCACACCGCCTCCGGGCATACAACACCGCCTCCGGGCATACAACACCGCCTCCGGGCATACCACACCGTCTCACGTCATCATCAGCAACATCATCAGCAACATCATCAGCAACATCACCAGCAACATCATCAGCAACATCATCAGCAACATCATCAGCAACATCATCAGCAACATCATCAGCAACATCACCAGCAACATCATCAGCAACATCATCAGCAACATCATCAGCAACATCATCAGCAACATCATCATCAACATCATCATCAACATCATCATCAACATCATCATCAACATCATCATCAACATCATCATCAACATCATCAGCAACATCATCAGCAACATCATCAGCAACATCATCAGCAACATCATCAACAACATCATCATCAGCAACATCATCATCAGCAACATCATCATCAGCAACATCATCATCATCATCATCATCATCATCATCATCATCATCATCATCATCATCATCATCATCATCATCATCATCATCATCATCATCATCATCATCATCATCATCATCATCATCATCATCATCATCATCATCATCATCATCATCATCATCATCATCATCATCATCATCATCATTATCATCATCATGCCCGGAGGCGGTGTTGTACCGCCTCCGGGCATACCACACCGCCTCCGGGCATACAACACCGCCTCCGGGCATACTACACCGCCTCCGGGCATACCACACCGCCTCCGGGCATACAACACCGCCTCCGGGCATACTACACCGCCTCCGGGCATACCACACCGCCTCCGGGCATACAACACCGCCTCCGGGCATACTGCACCGCCTCCGGGCATACCACACCGCCTCCGGGCATACAACACCGCCTCCGGGCATACTACACCGCCTCCGGGCATACCAGACCGCCTCAGGGCATACAACACCGCCTCCGGGCATACAACACCGCCTCCGGGCATACCACACCGCCTCCGGGCATACAACACCGCCTCCGGGCATACAACACCGCCTCCGGGCATACCACACCGCCTCCGGGCATACAACACCGCCTCCGGGCATACAACACCGCCTCCGGGCATACCACACCGTCTCACGTCATCATCAGCAACATCATCAGCAACATCATCAGCAACATCACCAGCAACATCATCAGCAACATCATCAGCAACATCATCAGCAACATCATCAGCAACATCATCAGCAACATCATCATCAACATCATCATCAACATCATCATCAACATCATCATCAACATCATCAGCAACATCATCAGCAACATCATCAGCAACATCATCAGCAACATCATCAATAACATGATCATCAGCAACATCATCATCAGCGACATCATCATCAGCAACATCATCATCATCATCATCATCATCATCATCATCATCATCATCATCATCATCATCATCATCATCATCATCATCATCATCATCATCATCATCATCATCATCATCATCATCATCATCATCATCATCATCATCATCATCATCATCATCATCATCATCATCATCATCATCATCATCATCATCATCATCATCATCATCATCATCATCATCATCATCATTATCATCATCATGCCCGGAGGCGGTGTTGTACCGCCTCCGGGCATACCACACCGCCTCCGGGCATACAACACCGCCTCCGGGCATACTACACCGCCTCCGGGCATACCACACCGCCTCCGGGCATACAACACCGCCTCCGGGCATACTACACCGCCTCCGGGCATACCACACCGCCTCCGGGCATACAACACCGCCTCCGGGCATACTGCACCGCCTCCGGGCATACCACACTGCCTCCGGGCATACAACACCGCCTCCGGGCATACTACACCGCCTCCGGGCATACCAGACCGCCTCAGGGCATACAACACCGCCTCCGGGCATACAACACCGCCTCCGGGCATACCACACCGCCTCCGGGCATACAACACCGCCTCCGGGCATACAACACCGCCTCCGGGCATACCACACCGCCTCCGGGCATACAACACCGCCTCCGGGCATACAACACCGCCTCCGGGCATACCACACCGTCTCACGTCATCATCAGCAACATCATCAGCAACATCATCAGCAACATCACCAGCAACATCATCAGCAACATCATCAGCAACATCATCAGCAACATCATCAGCAACATCATCAGCAACATCATCATCAACATCATCATCAACATCTTCATCAACATCATCATCAACATTATCATCAACATCATCAGCAACATCATCAGCAACATCATCAGCAACATCATCAGTAACATCATCAACAACATCATCATCAGCAACATCATCATCAGCAACATCATCATCAGCAACATCATCATCATCATCATCATCATCATCATCATCATCATCATCATCATCATCATCATCATCATCATCATCATCATCATCATCATCATCATCATCATCATCATCATCATCATCATCATCATCATCATCATCATCATCATCATCATCATCATCATCATCATCATCATCATCATCATCATCATCATCATCATCATCATTATCATCATCATGCCCGGAGGCGGTGTTGTACCGCCTCCGGGCATACCACACCGCCTCCGGGCATACAACACCGCCTCCGGGCATACTACACCGCTTCCGGGCATACCACACCGCCTCCGGGCATACAACACCGCCTCCGGGCATACTACACCGCCTCCGGGCATACCACACTGCCTCCGGGCATACAACAACGCCTCCGGGCATACTGCACCGCCTCCGGGCATACCACACTGCCTCCGGGCATACAACACCGCCTCCGGGCATACTACACCGCCTCCGGGCATACCAGACCGCCTCAGGGCATACAACACCGCCTCCGGGCATACAACACCGCCTCCGGGCATACCACACCGCCTCCGGGCATACAACACCGCCTCCGGGCATACAACACCGCCTCCGGGCATACCACACCGCCTCCGGGCATACAACACCGCCTCCGGGCATACAACACCGCCTCCGGGCATACCACACCGTCTCACGTCATCATCAGCAACATCATCAGCAACATCATCAGCAACATCACCAGCAACATCATCAGCAACATCATCAGCAACATCATCAGCAACATCATCAGCAACATCATCATCAACATCATCATCAACATCATCATCAACATCATCATCAACATCATCATCAACATCATCAGCAACATCATCAGCAACATCATCAGCAACATCATCAGCAACATCATCAACAACATCATCATCAGCAACATCATCATCAGCAACATCATCATCAGCAACATCATCATCATCATCATCATCATCATCATCATCATCATCATCATCATCATCATCATCATCATCATCATCATCATCATCATCATCATCATCATCATCATCATCATCATCATCATCATCATCATCATCATCATTATCATCATCATGCCCGGAGGCGGTGTTGTACCGCCTCCGGGCATACCACACCGCCTCCGGGCATACAACACCGCCTCCGGGCATACTACACCGCCTCCGGGCATACCACACCGCCTCCGGGCATACAACACCGCCTCCGGGCATACTACACCGCCTCCGGGCATACCACACCGCCTCCGGGCATACAACACCGCCTCCGGGCATACTGCACCGCCTCCGGGCATACCACACCGCCTCCGGGCATACAACACCGCCTCCGGGCATACTACACCGCCTCCGGGCATACCAGACCGCCTCAGTGCATACAACACCGCCTCCGGGCATACAACACCGCCTCCGGGCATACCACACCGCCTCCGGGCATACAACACCGCCCCCGGGCATACAACACCGCCTCCGGGCATACCACACCGCCTCCGGGCATACAACACCGCCTCCGGGCATACAACACCGCCTCCGGGCATACCACACCGTCTCACGTCATCATCAGCAACATCATCAGCAACATCATCAGCAACATCACCAGCAACATCATCAGCAACATCATCAGCAACATCATCAGCAACATCATCAGCAACATCATCAGCAACATCATCATCAACATCATCATCAACATCATCATCAACATCATCATCAACATCATCATCAACATCAACATCATCATGAACATCATCATCAACATCATCATCAACATCATCATCAACATCAACATCAACATCATCATCAACATCATCATCAACATCATCATCAACATCATCATCAACATCATCATCAACATCATCATCAACATCATCAGCAACATAATCAGCAACATCATCATCAACATCATGAGCAACATCATCAACAACATCATCATCAGCAACATCATCATCAGCAACATCATCATCAGCAACATCATCATCATCATCATCATCATCATCTTCATCATCATCATCATCATCATCATCATCATCATCATCATCATCATCATCATCATCATCATCATCATCATCATCATCATCATCATCATCATCATCATCATCATCATCATCATCATCATCATCATCATTATCATCATCATGCCCGGAGGCGGTGTTGTACCGCCTCCGGGCATACCACACCGCCTCCGGGCATACAACACCGCCTCCGGGCATACTACACCGCTTCCGGGCATACCACACCGCCTCCGGGCATACAACACCGCCTCCGGGCATACTACACCGCCTCCGGGCATACCACAACGCCTCCGGGCATACAACAACGCCTCCGGGCATACTGCACCGCCTCCGGGCATACCACACCGCCTCCGGGCATACAACACCGCCTCCGGGCATACTACACCGCCTCCGGGCATACCAGACCGCCTCAGGGCATACAACACCGCCTCCGGGCATACAACACCGCCTCCGGGCATACCACACCGCCTCCGGGCATACAACACCGCCTCCGGGCATACAACACCGCCTCCGGGCATACCACACCGCCTCCGGGCATACAACACCGCCTCCGGGCATACAACACCGCCTCCGGGCATACCACACCGTCTCACGTCATCATCAGCAACATCATCAGCAACATCATCAGCAACATCACCAGCAACATCATCAGCAACATCATCAGCAACATCATCAGCAACATCATCAGCAACATCATCAGCAACATCACCAGCAACATCATCAGCAACATCATCAGCAACATCATCAGCAACATCATCAGCAACATCATCATCAACATCATCATCAACATCATCATCAACATCATCATCAACATCATCATCAACATCATCAGCAACATCATCAGCAACATCATCAGCAACATCATCAGCAACATCATCAACAACATCATCATCAGCAACATCATCATCAGCAACATCATCATCAGCAACATCATCATCATCATCATCATCATCATCATCATCATCATCATCATCATCATCATCATCATCATCATCATCATCATCATCATCATCATCATCATCATCATCATCATCATCATCATCATCATCATCATCATCATCATCATCATCATCATCATCATCATCATCATCATCATCATCATCATCATCATCATCATCATCATCATCATCATCATCATCATCATCATCATCATCATTATCATCATCATGCCCGGAGGCGGTGTTGTACCGCCTCCGGGCATACCACACCGCCTCCGGGCATACAACACCGCCTCCGGGCATACTACACCGCCTCCGGGCATACCACACCGCCTCCGGGCATACAACACCGCCTCCGGGCATACTACACCGCCTCCGGGCATACCACACCGCCTCCGGGCATACAACACCGCCTCCGGGCATACTGCACCGCCTCCGGGCATACCACACCGCCTCCGGGCATACAACACCGCCTCCGGGCATACTACACCGCCTCCGGGCATACCAGACCACCTCAGGGCATACAACACCGCCTCCGGGCATACAACACCGCCTCCGGGCATACCACACCGCCTCCGGGCATACAACACCGCCTCCGGGCATACAACACCGCCTCCGGGCATACCACACCGCCTCCGGGCATACAACACCGCCTCCGGGCATACAACACCGCCTCCGGGCATTCCACACCGTCTCACGTCATCATCAGCAACATCATCAGCAACATCATCAGCAACATCACCAGCAACATCATCAGCAACATCATCAGCAACATCATCAGCAACATCATCAGCAACATCATCAGCAACATCATCATCAACATCATCATCAACATCATCATCAACATCATCATCAACATCATCATCAACATCAACATCATCATGAACATCATCATCAACATCATCATCAACATCATCATCAACATCAACATCAACATCATCATCAACATCATCATCAACATCATCATCAACATCATCATCAACATCATCATCAACATCATCATCAACATCATCAGCAACATAATCAGCAACATCATCATCAACATCATGAGCAACATCATCAACAACATCATCATCAGCAACATCATCATCAGCAACATCATCATCAGCAACATCATCATCATCATCATCATCATCATCATCATCATCATCATCATCATCATCATCATCATCATCATCATCATCATCATCATCATCATCATCATCATCATCATCATCATCATCATCATCATCATCATCATCATCATCATCATCATCATCATCATCATCATCATCATCATCATCATCATCATCATCATCATCATTATCATCATCATGCCCGGAGGCGGTGTTGTACCGCCTCCGGGCATACCACACCGCCTCCGGGCATACAACACCGCCTCCGGGCATACCACACCGTCTCACGTCATCATCAGCAACATCATCAGCAACATCATCAGCAACATCATCAGCAACATCACAAGCAACATCATCATCAACATCATCAGCAACATCATCAGCAACAACATCAGCAACATCATCATCAACATCATCATCAACAGCAACATCATCATCAGCAACATCATCATCAGCAACATCATCATCATCATCATCATCATCATCATCATCATCATCATCATCATCATCATCATCATCATCATCATCATCATCATCATCATCATCATCATCATCATCATCATCATCATCATCATCATCATCATCATCATCATCATCATCATCATCATCATCATCATCATCATCATCATCATCATCATCATCATCATCATCATCATCATCATCATCATCATCATCATCATCATCATCATCATCATCATCATCATCATAATCATCATCATCATCATCATCATCATCATCATCATTATCATCATCATGCCCGGAGGCGGTGTTGTACCGCCTCCGGGCATACCACACCGCCTCCGGGCATACCACACCGCCTCCGGGCATACAACACCGCCTCCGGGCATACAACACCGCCTCCGGGCATACCACACCGCCTCCGGGCATACAACACCGCCTCCGGGCATACAACACCGCAAACGGGCATACCACACCGTCTCACGTCATCATCAGCAACATCATCAGCAACATCATCAGCAACATCATCAGCAACATCACCAGCAACATCATCAGCAACATCATCAGCAACATCATCAGCAACATCACCAGCAACATCATCAGCAACATCATCAGCAACATCATCAGCAACATCATCATCATCATCATCATCATCATCATTATCATCATCATGCCCGGAGGTGGTGTTGTACCGCCTCCGGGCATACCACACCGCCTCCGGGCATACAACACCGCCTCCGGGCATACAACACCGCCTCCGGGCATACCACACCGCCTCCGGGCATACAACACCGCCTCCGGGCATACAACACCGCAAACGGGCATACCACACCGTCTCACGTCATCATCATCATCATCATCATCATCATCATTATCATCATCATGCCCGGAGGCGGTGTTGTACCGCCTCAGGGCATACAACACCGCCTCCGGGCATACAACACCGCCTCCGGGCATACAACACCGCCTCCGGGCATACAACACCGCCTCCTGGCATACCACACCGCCTCCGGGCATGCCACACCGCCTCCGGGCATACAACACCGCCTCCGGGCATACAACACCGCCTCCGGGCATACCACACCGTCTCACGTCATCATCAGCAACATCATCAGCAACATCATCAGCAACATCACCAGCAACATCATCAGCAACATCATCAGCAACATCATCAGCAACATCATCAGCAACATCATCAGCAACATCATCATCAACATCATCATCATCATCATCATCATCATCATCATCATCATCATCATCATCATCATCATCATCATCATCATCATCATCATCATCATCATCATCATCATCATCATCATCATCATCATCATCATCATCATCATCATCATCATCATCATCATCATCATCATCATCATCATCATCATCATCATCATCATTATCATCATCATGCCCGGAGGCGGTGTTGTACCGCCTCCGGGCATACCACACCGCCTCCGGGCATACAACACCGCCTCCGGGCATACTACACCGCTTCCGGGCATACCACACCGCCTCCGGGCATACAACACCGCCTCCGGGCATACTACACCGCCTCCGGGCATACCACACCGCCTCCGGGCATACAACAACGCCTCCGGGCATACTGCACCGCCTCCGGGCATACCACACCGCCTCCGGGCATACAACACCGCCTCCGGGCATACTACACCGCCTCCGGGCATACCAGACCGCCTCAGGGCATACAACACCGCCTCCGGGCATACAACACCGCCTCCGGGCATACCACACCGCCTCCGGGCATACAACACCGCCTCCGGGCATACAACACCGCCTCCGGGCATACCACACCGCCTCCGGGCATACAACACCGCCTCCGGGCATACAACACCGCCTCCGGGCATACCACACCGTCTCACGTCATCATCAGCAACATCATCAGCAACATCATCAGCAACATCACCAGCAACATCATCAGCAACATCATCAGCAACATCATCAGCAACATCATCAGCAACATCATCAGCAACATCACCAGCAACATCATCAGCAACATCATCAGCAACATCATCAGCAACATCATCAGCAACATCATCATCAACATCATCATCAACATCATCATCAACATCATCATCAACATCATCATCAACATCATCATCAACATCATCAGCAACATCATCAGCAACATCATCAGCAACATCATCAGCAACATCATCAACAACATCATCATCAGCAACATCATCATCAGCAACATCATCATCAGCAACATCATCATCATCATCATCATCATCATCATCATCATCATCATCATCATCATCATCATCATCATCATCATCATCATCATCATCATCATCATCATCATCATCATCATCATCATCATCATCATCATCATCATCATCATCATCATCATCATCATCATCATTATCATCATCATGCCCGGAGGCGGTGTTGTACCGCCTCCGGGCATACCACACCGCCTCCGGGCATACAACACCGCCTCCGGGCATACTACACCGCCTCCGGGCATACCACACCGCCTCCGGGCATACAACACCGCCTCCGGGCATACTACACCGCCTCCGGGCATACCACACCGCCTCCGGGCATACAACACCGCCTCCGGGCATACTGCACCGCCTCCGGGCATACCACACCGCCTCCGGGCATACAACACCGCCTCCGGGCATACTACACCGCCTCCGGGCATACCAGACCGCCTCAGGGCATACAACACCGCCTCCGGGCATACAACACCGCCTCCGGGCATACCACACCGCCTCCGGGCATACAACACCGCCTCCGGGCATACAACACCGCCTCCGGGCATACCACACCGCCTCCGGGCATACAACACCGCCTCCGGGCATACAACACCGCCTCCGGGCATACCACACCGTCTCACGTCATCATCAGCAACATCATCAGCAACATCATCAGCAACATCACCAGCAACATCATCAGCAACATCATCAGCAACATCATCAGCAACATCATCAGCAACATCATCAGCAACATCATCATCAACATCATCATCAACATCATCATCAACATCATCATCAACATCATCAGCAACATCATCAGCAACATCATCAGCAACATCATCAGCAACATCATCAATAACATGATCATCAGCAACATCATCATCAGCGACATCATCATCAGCAACATCATCATCATCATCATCATCATCATCATCATCATCATCATCATCATCATCATCATCATCATCATCATCATCATCATCATCATCATCATCATCATCATCATCATCATCATCATCATCATCATCATCATCATCATCATCATCATCATCATCATCATCATCATCATCATCATCATCATCATCATCATCATCATCATCATCATCATCATTATCATCATCATGCCCGGAGGCGGTGTTGTACCGCCTCCGGGCATACCACACCGCCTCCGGGCATACAACACCGCCTCCGGGCATACTACACCGCCTCCGGGCATACCACACCGCCTCCGGGCATACAACACCGCCTCCGGGCATACTACACCGCCTCCGGGCATACCACACCGCCTCCGGGCATACAACACCGCCTCCGGGCATACTGCACCGCCTCCGGGCATACCACACCGCCTCCGGGCATACAACACCGCCTCCGGGCATACTACACCGCCTCCGGGCATACCAGACCGCCTCAGGGCATACAACACCGCCTCCGGGCATACAACACCGCCTCCGGGCATACCACACCGCCTCCGGGCATACAACACCGCCTCCGGGCATACAACACCGCCTCCGGGCATACCACACCGCCTCCGGGCATACAACACCGCCTCCGGGCATACAACACCGCCTCCGGGCATACCACACCGTCTCACGTCATCATCAGCAACATCATCAGCAACATCATCAGCAACATCACCAGCAACATCATCAGCAACATCATCAGCAACATCATCAGCAACATCATCAGCAACATCATCAGCAACATCATCATCAACATCATCATCAACATCTTCATCAACATCATCATCAACATTATCATCAACATCATCAGCAACATCATCAGCAACATCATCAGCAACATCATCAGTAACATCATCAACAACATCATCATCAGCAACATCATCATCAGCAACATCATCATCAGCAACATCATCATCATCATCATCATCATCATCATCATCATCATCATCATCATCATCATCATCATCATCATCATCATCATCATCATCATCATCATCATCATCATCATCATCATCATCATCATCATCATCATCATCATCATCATCATCATCATCATCATCATCATCATCATCATCATCATCATCATCATCATCATCATCATTATCATCATCATGCCCGGAGGCGGTGTTGTACCGCCTCCGGGCATACCACACCGCCTCCGGGCATACAACACCGCCTCCGGGCATACTACACCGCTTCCGGGCATACCACACCGCCTCCGGGCATACAACACCGCCTCCGGGCATACTACACCGCCTCCGGGCATACCACACTGCCTCCGGGCATACAACAACGCCTCCGGGCATACTGCACCGCCTCCGGGCATACCACACTGCCTCCGGGCATACAACACCGCCTCCGGGCATACTACACCGCCTCCGGGCATACCAGACCGCCTCAGGGCATACAACACCGCCTCCGGGCATACAACACCGCCTCCGGGCATACCACACCGCCTCCGGGCATACAACACCGCCTCCGGGCATACAACACCGCCTCCGGGCATACCACACCGCCTCCGGGCATACAACACCGCCTCCGGGCATACAACACCGCCTCCGGGCATACCACACCGTCTCACGTCATCATCAGCAACATCATCAGCAACATCATCAGCAACATCACCAGCAACATCATCAGCAACATCATCAGCAACATCATCAGCAACATCATCAGCAACATCATCATCAACATCATCATCAACATCATCATCAACATCATCATCAACATCATCATCAACATCATCAGCAACATCATCAGCAACATCATCAGCAACATCATCAGCAACATCATCAACAACATCATCATCAGCAACATCATCATCAGCAACATCATCATCAGCAACATCATCATCATCATCATCATCATCATCATCATCATCATCATCATCATCATCATCATCATCATCATCATCATCATCATCATCATCATCATCATCATCATCATCATCATCATCATCATCATCATCATCATCATTATCATCATCATGCCCGGAGGCGGTGTTGTACCGCCTCCGGGCATACCACACCGCCTCCGGGCATACAACACCGCCTCCGGGCATACTACACCGCCTCCGGGCATACCACACCGCCTCCGGGCATACAACACCGCCTCCGGGCATACTACACCGCCTCCGGGCATACCACACCGCCTCCGGGCATACAACACCGCCTCCGGGCATACTGCACCGCCTCCGGGCATACCACACCGCCTCCGGGCATACAACACCGCCTCCGGGCATACTACACCGCCTCCGGGCATACCAGACCGCCTCAGTATACCAGACCGCCTCAGTGCATACAACACCGCCTCCGGGCATACAACACCGCCTCCGGGCATACCACACCGCCTCCGGGCATACAACACCGCCCCCGGGCATACAACACCGCCTCCGGGCATACCACACCGCCTCCGGGCATACAACACCGCCTCCGGGCATACAACACCGCCTCCGGGCATACCACACCGTCTCACGTCATCATCAGCAACATCATCAGCAACATCATCAGCATCACCAGCAACATCATCAGCAACATCATCAGCAACATCATCAGCAACATCATCAGCAACATCATCAGCAACATCATCATCAACATCATCATCAACATCATCATCAACATCATCATCAACATCATCATCAACATCAACATCATCATGAACATCATCATCAACATCATCATCAACATCATCATCAACATCAACATCAACATCATCATCAACATCATCATCAACATCATCATCAACATCATCATCAACATCATCATCAACATCATCATCAACATCATCAGCAACATAATCAGCAACATCATCATCAACATCATGAGCAACATCATCAACAACATCATCATCAGCAACATCATCATCAGCAACATCATCATCAGCAACATCATCATCATCATCATCATCATCATCTTCATCATCATCATCATCATCATCATCATCATCATCATCATCATCATCATCATCATCATCATCATCATCATCATCATCATCATCATCATCATCATCATCATCATCATCATCATCATCATCATCATCATTATCATCATCATGCCCGGAGGCGGTGTTGTACCGCCTCCGGGCATACCACACCGCCTCCGGGCATACAACACCGCCTCCGGGCATACTACACCGCTTCCGGGCATACCACACCGCCTCCGGGCATACAACACCGCCTCCGGGCATACTACACCGCCTCCGGGCATACCACAACGCCTCCGGGCATACAACAACGCCTCCGGGCATACTGCACCGCCTCCGGGCATACCACACCGCCTCCGGGCATACAACACCGCCTCCGGGCATACTACACCGCCTCCGGGCATACCAGACCGCCTCAGGGCATACAACACCGCCTCCGGGCATACAACACCGCCTCCGGGCATACCACACCGCCTCCGGGCATACAACACCGCCTCCGGGCATACAACACCGCCTCCGGGCATACCACACCGCCTCCGGGCATACAACACCGCCTCCGGGCATACAACACCGCCTCCGGGCATACCACACCGTCTCACGTCATCATCAGCAACATCATCAGCAACATCATCAGCAACATCACCAGCAACATCATCAGCAACATCATCAGCAACATCATCAGCAACATCATCAGCAACATCATCAGCAACATCACCAGCAACATCATCAGCAACATCATCAGCAACATCATCAGCAACATCATCAGCAACATCATCATCAACATCATCATCAACATCATCATCAACATCATCATCAACATCATCATCAACATCATCAGCAACATCATCAGCAACATCATCAGCAACATCATCAGCAACATCATCAACAACATCATCATCAGCAACATCATCATCAGCAACATCATCATCAGCAACATCATCATCAGCATCATCATCATC
>JAXIVJ010008922.1:5000-20000 GCA_036785665.1 Chirona hameri | reverse complement strand
TACAACACCGCCTCCTGGCATACCACACCGCCTCCGGGCATGCCACACCGCCTCCGGGCATACAACACCGCCTCCGGGCATACAACACCGCCTCCGGGCATACCACACCGTCTCACGTCATCATCAGCAACATCATCAGCAACATCATCAGCAACATCACCAGCAACATCATCAGCAACATCATCAGCAACATCATCAGCAACATCATCAGCAACATCATCAGCAACATCATCATCAACATCATCATCATCATCATCATCATCATCATCATCATCATCATCATCATCATCATCATCATCATCATCATCATCATCATCATCATCATCATCATCATCATCATCATCATCATCATCATCATCATCATCATCATCATCATCATCATCATCATCATCATCATCATCATCATCATCATCATCATCATCATTATCATCATCATGCCCGGAGGCGGTGTTGTACCGCCTCCGGGCATACCACACCGCCTCCGGGCATACAACACCGCCTCCGGGCATACTACACCGCTTCCGGGCATACCACACCGCCTCCGGGCATACAACACCGCCTCCGGGCATACTACACCGCCTCCGGGCATACCACACCGCCTCCGGGCATACAACAACGCCTCCGGGCATACTGCACCGCCTCCGGGCATACCACACCGCCTCCGGGCATACAACACCGCCTCCGGGCATACTACACCGCCTCCGGGCATACCAGACCGCCTCAGGGCATACAACACCGCCTCCGGGCATACAACACCGCCTCCGGGCATACCACACCGCCTCCGGGCATACAACACCGCCTCCGGGCATACAACACCGCCTCCGGGCATACCACACCGCCTCCGGGCATACAACACCGCCTCCGGGCATACAACACCGCCTCCGGGCATACCACACCGTCTCACGTCATCATCAGCAACATCATCAGCAACATCATCAGCAACATCATCAGCAACATCACCAGCAACATCATCAGCAACATCATCAGCAACATCATCAGCAACATCATCAGCAACATCATCAGCAACATCACCAGCAACATCATCAGCAACATCATCAGCAACATCATCAGCAACATCATCAGCAACATCATCATCAACATCATCATCAACATCATCATCAACATCATCATCAACATCATCATCAACATCATCATCAACATCATCAGCAACATCATCAGCAACATCATCAGCAACATCATCAGCAACATCATCAACAACATCATCATCAGCAACATCATCATCAGCAACATCATCATCAGCAACATCATCATCATCATCATCATCATCATCATCATCATCATCATCATCATCATCATCATCATCATCATCATCATCATCATCATCATCATCATCATCATCATCATCATCATCATCATCATCATCATCATCATCATCATCATCATCATCATCATCATCATCATCATCATCATTATCATCATCATGCCCGGAGGCGGTGTTGTACCGCCTCCGGGCATACCACACCGCCTCCGGGCATACAACACCGCCTCCGGGCATACTACACCGCCTCCGGGCATACCACACCGCCTCCGGGCATACAACACCGCCTCCGGGCATACTACACCGCCTCCGGGCATACCACACCGCCTCCGGGCATACAACACCGCCTCCGGGCATACTGCACCGCCTCCGGGCATACCACACCGCCTCCGGGCATACAACACCGCCTCCGGGCATACTACACCGCCTCCGGGCATACCAGACCGCCTCAGGGCATACAACACCGCCTCCGGGCATACAACACCGCCTCCGGGCATACCACACCGCCTCCGGGCATACAACACCGCCTCCGGGCATACAACACCGCCTCCGGGCATACCACACCGCCTCCGGGCATACAACACCGCCTCCGGGCATACAACACCGCCTCCGGGCATACCACACCGTCTCACGTCATCATCAGCAACATCATCAGCAACATCATCAGCAACATCACCAGCAACATCATCAGCAACATCATCAGCAACATCATCAGCAACATCATCAGCAACATCATCAGCAACATCATCATCAACATCATCATCAACATCATCATCAACATCATCATCAACATCATCAGCAACATCATCAGCAACATCATCAGCAACATCATCAGCAACATCATCAATAACATGATCATCAGCAACATCATCATCAGCGACATCATCATCAGCAACATCATCATCATCATCATCATCATCATCATCATCATCATCATCATCATCATCATCATCATCATCATCATCATCATCATCATCATCATCATCATCATCATCATCATCATCATCATCATCATCATCATCATCATCATCATCATCATCATCATCATCATCATCATCATCATCATCATCATCATCATCATCATCATCATCATCATCATCATCATCATCATCATCATCATCATTATCATCATCATGCCCGGAGGCGGTGTTGTACCGCCTCCGGGCATACCACACCGCCTCCGGGCATACAACACCGCCTCCGGGCATACTACACCGCCTCCGGGCATACCACACCGCCTCCGGGCATACAACACCGCCTCCGGGCATACTACACCGCCTCCGGGCATACCACACCGCCTCCGGGCATACAACACCGCCTCCGGGCATACTGCACCGCCTCCGGGCATACCACACCGCCTCCGGGCATACAACACCGCCTCCGGGCATACTACACCGCCTCCGGGCATACCAGACCGCCTCAGGGCATACAACACCGCCTCCGGGCATACAACACCGCCTCCGGGCATACCACACCGCCTCCGGGCATACAACACCGCCTCCGGGCATACAACACCGCCTCCGGGCATACCACACCGCCTCCGGGCATACAACACCGCCTCCGGGCATACAACACCGCCTCCGGGCATACCACACCGTCTCACGTCATCATCAGCAACATCATCAGCAACATCATCAGCAACATCACCAGCAACATCATCAGCAACATCATCAGCAACATCATCAGCAACATCATCAGCAACATCATCAGCAACATCATCATCAACATCATCATCAACATCTTCATCAACATCATCATCAACATTATCATCAACATCATCAGCAACATCATCAGCAACATCATCAGCAACATCATCAGTAACATCATCAACAACATCATCATCATCATCAACAACATCATCATCAGCAACATCATCATCAGCAACATCATCATCAGCAACATCATCATCATCATCATCATCATCATCATCATCATCATCATCATCATCATCATCATCATCATCATCATCATCATCATCATCATCATCATCATCATCATCATCATCATCATCATCATCATCATCATCATCATCATCATCATCATCATCATCATCATCATCATCATCATCATCATCATCATCATCATCATCATCATCATTATCATCATCATGCCCGGAGGCGGTGTTGTACCGCCTCCGGGCATACCACACCGCCTCCGGGCATACAACACCGCCTCCGGGCATACTACACCGCTTCCGGGCATACCACACCGCCTCCGGGCATACAACACCGCCTCCGGGCATACTACACCGCCTCCGGGCATACCACACTGCCTCCGGGCATACAACAACGCCTCCGGGCATACTGCACCGCCTCCGGGCATACCACACTGCCTCCGGGCATACAACACCGCCTCCGGGCATACTACACCGCCTCCGGGCATACCAGACCGCCTCAGGGCATACAACACCGCCTCCGGGCATACAACACCGCCTCCGGGCATACCACACCGCCTCCGGGCATACAACACCGCCTCCGGGCATACAACACCGCCTCCGGGCATACCACACCGCCTCCGGGCATACAACACCGCCTCCGGGCATACAACACCGCCTCCGGGCATACCACACCGTCTCACGTCATCATCAGCAACATCATCAGCAACATCATCAGCAACATCACCAGCAACATCATCAGCAACATCATCAGCAACATCATCAGCAACATCATCAGCAACATCATCATCAACATCATCATCAACATCATCATCAACATCATCATCAACATCATCATCAACATCATCAGCAACATCATCAGCAACATCATCAGCAACATCATCAGCAACATCATCAACAACATCATCATCAGCAACATCATCATCAGCAACATCATCATCAGCAACATCATCATCATCATCATCATCATCATCATCATCATCATCATCATCATCATCATCATCATCATCATCATCATCATCATCATCATCATCATCATCATCATCATCATCATCATCATCATCATCATCATCATCATTATCATCATCATGCCCGGAGGCGGTGTTGTACCGCCTCCGGGCATACCACACCGCCTCCGGGCATACAACACCGCCTCCGGGCATACTACACCGCCTCCGGGCATACCACACCGCCTCCGGGCATACAACACCGCCTCCGGGCATACTACACCGCCTCCGGGCATACCACACCGCCTCCGGGCATACAACACCGCCTCCGGGCATACTGCACCGCCTCCGGGCATACCACACCGCCTCCGGGCATACAACACCGCCTCCGGGCATACTACACCGCCTCCGGGCATACCAGACCGCCTCAGTGCATACAACACCGCCTCCGGGCATACAACACCGCCTCCGGGCATACCACACCGCCTCCGGGCATACAACACCGCCCCCGGGCATACAACACCGCCTCCGGGCATACCACACCGCCTCCGGGCATACAACACCGCCTCCGGGCATACAACACCGCCTCCGGGCATACCACACCGTCTCACGTCATCATCAGCAACATCATCAGCAACATCATCAGCAACATCACCAGCAACATCATCAGCAACATCATCAGCAACATCATCAGCAACATCATCAGCAACATCATCAGCAACATCATCATCAACATCATCATCAACATCATCATCAACATCATCATCAACATCATCATCAACATCAACATCATCATGAACATCATCATCAACATCATCATCAACATCATCATCAACATCAACATCAACATCATCATCAACATCATCATCAACATCATCATCAACATCATCATCAACATCATCATCAACATCATCATCAACATCATCAGCAACATAATCAGCAACATCATCATCAACATCATGAGCAACATCATCAACAACATCATCATCAGCAACATCATCATCAGCAACATCATCATCAGCAACATCATCATCATCATCATCATCATCATCTTCATCATCATCATCATCATCATCATCATCATCATCATCATCATCATCATCATCATCATCATCATCATCATCATCATCATCATCATCATCATCATCATCATCATCATCATCATCATCATCATCATCATTATCATCATCATGCCCGGAGGCGGTGTTGTACCGCCTCCGGGCATACCACACCGCCTCCGGGCATACAACACCGCCTCCGGGCATACTACACCGCTTCCGGGCATACCACACCGCCTCCGGGCATACAACACCGCCTCCGGGCATACTACACCGCCTCCGGGCATACCACAACGCCTCCGGGCATACAACAACGCCTCCGGGCATACTGCACCGCCTCCGGGCATACCACACCGCCTCCGGGCATACAACACCGCCTCCGGGCATACTACACCGCCTCCGGGCATACCAGACCGCCTCAGGGCATACAACACCGCCTCCGGGCATACAACACCGCCTCCGGGCATACCACACCGCCTCCGGGCATACAACACCGCCTCCGGGCATACAACACCGCCTCCGGGCATACCACACCGCCTCCGGGCATACAACACCGCCTCCGGGCATACAACACCGCCTCCGGGCATACCACACCGTCTCACGTCATCATCAGCAACATCATCAGCAACATCATCAGCAACATCACCAGCAACATCATCAGCAACATCATCAGCAACATCATCAGCAACATCATCAGCAACATCATCAGCAACATCACCAGCAACATCATCAGCAACATCATCAGCAACATCATCAGCAACATCATCAGCAACATCATCATCAACATCATCATCAACATCATCATCAACATCATCATCAACATCATCATCAACATCATCAGCAACATCATCAGCAACATCATCAGCAACATCATCAGCAACATCATCAACAACATCATCATCAGCAACATCATCATCAGCAACATCATCATCAGCAACATCATCATCATCATCATCATCATCATCATCATCATCATCATCATCATCATCATCATCATCATCATCATCATCATCATCATCATCATCATCATCATCATCATCATCATCATCATCATCATCATCATCATCATCATCATCATCATCATCATCATCATCATCATCATCATCATCATCATCATCATCATCATCATCATCATCATCATCATCATCATCATCATCATCATCATTATCATCATCATGCCCGGAGGCGGTGTTGTACCGCCTCCGGGCATACCACACCGCCTCCGGGCATACAACACCGCCTCCGGGCATACTACACCGCCTCCGGGCATACCACACCGCCTCCGGGCATACAACACCGCCTCCGGGCATACTACACCGCCTCCGGGCATACCACACCGCCTCCGGGCATACAACACCGCCTCCGGGCATACTGCACCGCCTCCGGGCATACCACACCGCCTCCGGGCATACAACACCGCCTCCGGGCATACTACACCGCCTCCGGGCATACCAGACCACCTCAGGGCATACAACACCGCCTCCGGGCATACAACACCGCCTCCGGGCATACCACACCGCCTCCGGGCATACAACACCGCCTCCGGGCATACAACACCGCCTCCGGGCATACCACACCGCCTCCGGGCATACAACACCGCCTCCGGGCATACAACACCGCCTCCGGGCATTCCACACCGTCTCACGTCATCATCAGCAACATCATCAGCAACATCATCAGCAACATCACCAGCAACATCATCAGCAACATCATCAGCAACATCATCAGCAACATCATCAGCAACATCATCAGCAACATCATCATCAACATCATCATCAACATCATCATCAACATCATCATCAACATCATCATCAACATCAACATCATCATGAACATCATCATCAACATCATCATCAACATCATCATCAACATCAACATCAACATCATCATCAACATCATCATCAACATCATCATCAACATCATCATCAACATCATCATCAACATCATCATCAACATCATCAGCAACATAATCAGCAACATCATCATCAACATCATGAGCAACATCATCAACAACATCATCATCAGCAACATCATCATCAGCAACATCATCATCAGCAACATCATCATCATCATCATCATCATCATCATCATCATCATCATCATCATCATCATCATCATCATCATCATCATCATCATCATCATCATCATCATCATCATCATCATCATCATCATCATCATCATCATCATCATCATCATCATCATCATCATCATCATCATCATCATCATCATCATCATCATCATTATCATCATCATGCCCGGAGGCGGTGTTGTACCGCCTCCGGGCATACCACACCGCCTCCGGGCATACAACACCGCCTCCGGGCATACCACACCGTCTCACGTCATCATCAGCAACATCATCAGCAACATCATCAGCAACATCATCAGCAACATCACAAGCAACATCATCATCAACATCATCAGCAACATCATCAGCAACAACATCAGCAACATCATCATCAACATCATCATCAACAGCAACATCATCATCAGCAACATCATCATCAGCAACATCATCATCATCATCATCATCATCATCATCATCATCATCATCATCATCATCATCATCATCATCATCATCATCATCATCATCATCATCATCATCATCATCATCATCATCATCATCATCATCATCATCATCATCATCATCATCATCATCATCATCATCATCATCATCATCATCATCATCATCATCATCATCATCATCATCATCATCATCATCATCATCATCATCATCATCATCATCATCATCATCATCATAATCATCATCATCATCATCATCATCATCATCATCATTATCATCATCATGCCCGGAGGCGGTGTTGTACCGCCTCCGGGCATACCACACCGCCTCCGGGCATACCACACCGCCTCCGGGCATACAACACCGCCTCCGGGCATACAACACCGCCTCCGGGCATACCACACCGCCTCCGGGCATACAACACCGCCTCCGGGCATACAACACCGCAAACGGGCATACCACACCGTCTCACGTCATCATCAGCAACATCATCAGCAACATCATCAGCAACATCATCAGCAACATCACCAGCAACATCATCAGCAACATCATCAGCAACATCATCAGCAACATCACCAGCAACATCATCAGCAACATCATCAGCAACATCATCAGCAACATCATCATCATCATCATCATCATCATCATTATCATCATCATGCCCGGAGGTGGTGTTGTACCGCCTCCGGGCATACCACACCGCCTCCGGGCATACAACACCGCCTCCGGGCATACAACACCGCCTCCGGGCATACCACACCGCCTCCGGGCATACAACACCGCCTCCGGGCATACAACACCGCAAACGGGCATACCACACCGTCTCACGTCATCATCATCATCATCATCATCATCATCATTATCATCATCATGCCCGGAGGCGGTGTTGTACCGCCTCAGGGCATACAACACCGCCTCCGGGCATACAACACCGCCTCCGGGCATACAACACCGCCTCCGGGCATACAACACCGCCTCCTGGCATACCACACCGCCTCCGGGCATGCCACACCGCCTCCGGGCATACAACACCGCCTCCGGGCATACAACACCGCCTCCGGGCATACCACACCGTCTCACGTCATCATCAGCAACATCATCAGCAACATCATCAGCAACATCACCAGCAACATCATCAGCAACATCATCAGCAACATCATCAGCAACATCATCAGCAACATCATCAGCAACATCATCATCAACATCATCATCATCATCATCATCATCATCATCATCATCATCATCATCATCATCATCATCATCATCATCATCATCATCATCATCATCATCATCATCATCATCATCATCATCATCATCATCATCATCATCATCATCATCATCATCATCATCATCATCATCATCATCATCATCATCATCATCATCATCATCATCATTATCATCATCATGCCCGGAGGCGGTGTTGTACCGCCTCCGGGCATACCACACCGCCTCCGGGCATACAACACCGCCTCCGGGCATACTACACCGCTTCCGGGCATACCACACCGCCTCCGGGCATACAACACCGCCTCCGGGCATACTACACCGCCTCCGGGCATACCACACCGCCTCCGGGCATACAACAACGCCTCCGGGCATACTGCACCGCCTCCGGGCATACCACACCGCCTCCGGGCATACAACACCGCCTCCGGGCATACTACACCGCCTCCGGGCATACCAGACCGCCTCAGGGCATACAACACCGCCTCCGGGCATACAACACCGCCTCCGGGCATACCACACCGCCTCCGGGCATACAACACCGCCTCCGGGCATACAACACCGCCTCCGGGCATACCACACCGCCTCCGGGCATACAACACCGCCTCCGGGCATACAACACCGCCTCCGGGCATACCACACCGTCTCACGTCATCATCAGCAACATCATCAGCAACATCATCAGCAACATCACCAGCAACATCATCAGCAACATCATCAGCAACATCATCAGCAACATCATCAGCAACATCATCAGCAACATCACCAGCAACATCATCAGCAACATCATCAGCAACATCATCAGCAACATCATCAGCAACATCATCATCAACATCATCATCAACATCATCATCAACATCATCATCAACATCATCATCAACATCATCATCAACATCATCAGCAACATCATCAGCAACATCATCAGCAACATCATCAGCAACATCATCAACAACATCATCATCAGCAACATCATCATCAGCAACATCATCATCAGCAACATCATCATCATCATCATCATCATCATCATCATCATCATCATCATCATCATCATCATCATCATCATCATCATCATCATCATCATCATCATCATCATCATCATCATCATCATCATCATCATCATCATCATCATCATCATCATCATCATCATCATTATCATCATCATGCCCGGAGGCGGTGTTGTACCGCCTCCGGGCATACCACACCGCCTCCGGGCATACAACACCGCCTCCGGGCATACTACACCGCCTCCGGGCATACCACACCGCCTCCGGGCATACAACACCGCCTCCGGGCATACTACACCGCCTCCGGGCATACCACACCGCCTCCGGGCATACAACACCGCCTCCGGGCATACTGCACCGCCTCCGGGCATACCACACCGCCTCCGGGCATACAACACCGCCTCCGGGCATACTACACCGCCTCCGGGCATACCAGACCGCCTCAGGGCATACAACACCGCCTCCGGGCATACAACACCGCCTCCGGGCATACCACACCGCCTCCGGGCATACAACACCGCCTCCGGGCATACAACACCGCCTCCGGGCATACCACACCGCCTCCGGGCATACAACACCGCCTCCGGGCATACAACACCGCCTCCGGGCATACCACACCGTCTCACGTCATCATCAGCAACATCATCAGCAACATCATCAGCAACATCACCAGCAACATCATCAGCAACATCATCAGCAACATCATCAGCAACATCATCAGCAACATCATCAGCAACATCATCATCAACATCATCATCAACATCATCATCAACATCATCATCAACATCATCAGCAACATCATCAGCAACATCATCAGCAACATCATCAGCAACATCATCAATAACATGATCATCAGCAACATCATCATCAGCGACATCATCATCAGCAACATCATCATCATCATCATCATCATCATCATCATCATCATCATCATCATCATCATCATCATCATCATCATCATCATCATCATCATCATCATCATCATCATCATCATCATCATCATCATCATCATCATCATCATCATCATCATCATCATCATCATCATCATCATCATCATCATCATCATCATCATCATCATCATCATCATCATCATCATTATCATCATCATGCCCGGAGGCGGTGTTGTACCGCCTCCGGGCATACCTCCGGGCATACCACACCGCCTCCGGGCATACAACACCGCCTCCGGGCATACTACACCGCCTCCGGGCATACCACACCGCCTCCGGGCATACAACACCGCCTCCGGGCATACTACACCGCCTCCGGGCATACCACACCGCCTCCGGGCATACAACACCGCCTCCGGGCATACTGCACCGCCTCCGGGCATACCACACCGCCTCCGGGCATACAACACCGCCTCCGGGCATACTACACCGCCTCCGGGCATACCAGACCGCCTCAGGGCATACAACACCGCCTCCGGGCATACAACACCGCCTCCGGGCATACCACACCGCCTCCGGGCATACAACACCGCCTCCGGGCATACAACACCGCCTCCGGGCATACCACACCGCCTCCGGGCATACAACACCGCCTCCGGGCATACAACACCGCCTCCGGGCATACCACACCGTCTCACGTCATCATCAGCAACATCATCAGCAACATCATCAGCAACATCACCAGCAACATCATCAGCAACATCATCAGCAACATCATCAGCAACATCATCAGCAACATCATCAGCAACATCATCATCAACATCATCATCAACATCTTCATCAACATCATCATCAACATTATCATCAACATCATCAGCAACATCATCAGCAACATCATCAGCAACATCATCAGTAACATCATCAACAACATCATCATCAGCAACATCATCATCAGCAACATCATCATCAGCAACATCATCATCATCATCATCATCATCATCATCATCATCATCATCATCATCATCATCATCATCATCATCATCATCATCATCATCATCATCATCATCATCATCATCATCATCATCATCATCATCATCATCATCATCATCATCATCATCATCATCATCATCATCATCATCATCATCATCATCATCATCATCATCATCATTATCATCATCATGCCCGGAGGCGGTGTTGTACCGCCTCCGGGCATACCACACCGCCTCCGGGCATACAACACCGCCTCCGGGCATACTACACCGCTTCCGGGCATACCACACCGCCTCCGGGCATACAACACCGCCTCCGGGCATACTACACCGCCTCCGGGCATACCACACTGCCTCCGGGCATACAACAACGCCTCCGGGCATACTGCACCGCCTCCGGGCATACCACACTGCCTCCGGGCATACAACACCGCCTCCGGGCATACTACACCGCCTCCGGGCATACCAGACCGCCTCAGGGCATACAACACCGCCTCCGGGCATACAACACCGCCTCCGGGCATACCACACCGCCTCCGGGCATACAACACCGCCTCCGGGCATACAACACCGCCTCCGGGCATACCACACCGCCTCCGGGCATACAACACCGCCTCCGGGCATACAACACCGCCTCCGGGCATACCACACCGTCTCACGTCATCATCAGCAACATCATCAGCAACATCATCAGCAACATCACCAGCAACATCATCAGCAACATCATCAGCAACATCATCAGCAACATCATCAGCAACATCATCATCAACATCATCATCAACATCATCATCAACATCATCATCAACATCATCATCAACATCATCAGCAACATCATCAGCAACATCATCAGCAACATCATCAGCAACATCATCAACAACATCATCATCAGCAACATCATCATCAGCAACATCATCATCAGCAACATCATCATCATCATCATCATCATCATCATCATCATCATCATCATCATCATCATCATCATCATCATCATCATCATCATCATCATCATCATCATCATCATCATCATCATCATCATCATCATCATCATCATCATTATCATCATCATGCCCGGAGGCGGTGTTGTACCGCCTCCGGGCATACCACACCGCCTCCGGGCATACAACACCGCCTCCGGGCATACTACACCGCCTCCGGGCATACCACACCGCCTCCGGGCATACAACACCGCCTCCGGGCATACTACACCGCCTCCGGGCATACCACACCGCCTCCGGGCATACAACACCGCCTCCGGGCATACTGCACCGCCTCCGGGCATACCACACCGCCTCCGGGCATACAACACCGCCTCCGGGCATACTACACCGCCTCCGGGCATACCAGACCGCCTCAGTGCATACAACACCGCCTCCGGGCATACAACACCGCCTCCGGGCATACCACACCGCCTCCGGGCATACAACACCGCCCCCGGGCATACAACACCGCCTCCGGGCATACCACACCGCCTCCGGGCATACAACACCGCCTCCGGGCATACAACACCGCCTCCGGGCATACCACACCGTCTCACGTCATCATCAGCAACATCATCAGCAACATCATCAGCAACATCACCAGCAACATCATCAGCAACATCATCAGCAACATCATCAGCAACATCATCAGCAACATCATCAGCAACATCATCATCAACATCATCATCAACATCATCATCAACATCATCATCAACATCATCATCAACATCAACATCATCATGAACATCATCATCAACATCATCATCAACATCATCATCAACATCAACATCAACATCATCATCAACATCATCATCAACATCATCATCAACATCATCATCAACATCATCATCAACATCATCATCAACATCATCAGCAACATAATCAGCAACATCATCATCAACATCATGAGCAACATCATCAACAACATCATCATCAGCAACATCATCATCAGCAACATCATCATCAGCAACATCATCATCATCATCATCATCATCATCTTCATCATCATCATCATCATCATCATCATCATCATCATCATCATCATCATCATCATCATCATCATCATCATCATCATCATCATCATCATCATCATCATCATCATCATCATCATCATCATCATCATCATTATCATCATCATGCCCGGAGGCGGTGTTGTACCGCCTCCGGGCATACCACACCGCCTCCGGGCATACAACACCGCCTCCGGGCATACTACACCGCTTCCGGGCATACCACACCGCCTCCGGGCATACAACACCGCCTCCGGGCATACTACACCGCCTCCGGGCATACCACAACGCCTCCGGGCATACAACAACGCTTCCGGGCATACTGCACCGCCTCCGGGCATACCACACCGCCTCCGGGCATACAACACCGCCTCCGGGCATACTACACCACCTCCGGGCATACCAGACCGCCTCAGGGCATACAACACCGCCTCCGGGCATACAACACCGCCTCCGGGCATACCACACCGCCTCCGGGCATACAACACCGCCTCCGGGCATACAACACCGCCTCCGGGCATACCACACCGCCTCCGGGCATACAACACCGCCTCCGGGCATACAACACCGCCTCCGGGCATACCACACCGTCTCACGTCATCATCAGCAACATCATCAGCAACATCATCAGCAACATCACCAGCAACATCATCAGCAACATCATCAGCAACATCATCAGCAACATCATCAGCAACATCATCAGCAACATCACCAGCAACATCATCAGCAACATCATCAGCAACATCATCAGCAACATCATCAGCAACATCATCATCAACATCATCATCAACATCATCATCAACATCATCATCAACATCATCATCAACATCATCAGCAACATCATCAGCAACATCATCAGCAACATCATCAGCAACATCATCAACAACATCATCATCAGCAACATCATCATCAGCAACATCATCATCAGCAACATCATCATCATCATCATCATCATCATCATCATCATCATCATCATCATCATCATCATCATCATCATCATCATCATCATCATCATCATCATCATCATCATCATCATCATCATCATCATCATCATCATCATCATCATCATCATCATCATCATCATCATCATCATCATCATCATCATCATCATCATCATCATCATCATCATCATCATCATCATCATCATCATCATCATCATCATTATCATCATCATGCCCGGAGGCGGTGTTGTACCGCCTCCGGG
>JAXIVJ010008921.1:0-53369 GCA_036785665.1 Chirona hameri | reverse complement strand
CAGCTGAGTACGACTTCAGTGGTCAGATAACAGTTCAGTCTGGAACCCGTACTACAGACGGAATCGGAATCGCTTTCATTTCGTGCTCTGCTGCACTGTCGCGTTCCAATTTGTCTGCACGCTTCCTCTGAACATCACGGCAACAGCAGCAACAACGGGGGAAACAGGTTCTATGTCTGTTGTTGCTGTCTCTGTCGGAAGTGCTCCGACAGTGCGCCCTGGTCGCACAGTGTCACGTCGTAGCTCCCGTCAACGCTTTTCTGGAAAAAATCAACGAGCATGAACAATCGGAAGCTCTATAAGTGTGGTTGTACATAAATTACTCATGTATTTATTATATTGTTTTAAACTAAATGTTCCAATCGAACGTATTCAGATTTATGATGAGAGTAATACATTATATGCGTCATGAGATCAAATGTGTCGAACAAAGTTACAACCTCTAATGATACGATTTAACGACATTGGTCTTCTCCGGAACTCTATAATGACTACTGATCATTGGTCAATGACCTTGGGAAGGTCAACAATGATTACGGCTATGGTTCACTGGGCCCGCAGCACGCGGTGGGAGCCTGCTGAGATAGCCATCAATCTCCGGCCGTCGGCGTCAGATATACTGTCATCTTCCGTAAATTACGAGTCGTGATCCGGCAGCACCACAAGGGAATGGGAAGTAGCCAGCTGGGAGGGCAAAAACAACCAGCTGGCGGCAGCTATTGTCCCGCTATAAGCATGTCAGTCTCCTTGCCCGTTTTTGTGCACTGCTGTGCGGACAGCAAGAAGTCACGTTATTGTCATTGCCGGTGTAAATGGAAAGAGCTATTACACCACGGAGACATTGCCGGTGTAAATGGAGAGAGCTATTACACCACGGAGACAAGGCGACAGAAGCGATGTCTTGGGAATGGTGTCTTGGTCTGGCGTGTCCCGCGCACCTGCTATTGTTGTCTCACCTCCCATGTTGTGTAATGGCAATCATGGGGCGCCTGGACTCATTCATTTCGGGGAAATTGGATTCGCTGTTCGTGGATGGATGTGCCATGGTTTCGCTATTGTAGGGACCAGACGAATGAGGCATTGTAAACGGATAATTTACAATACTGTGTAGCTCCGAACATTAAAAAGAGCAATGACTACCATTTACAGACAAGGCTGCCAGTCACAATAGTTGAATTATTTTGTCGCGAAGATGCTTATTAGTAACCATGGTTACTTGTTTCCGTTCGATGATCGGCACAGCGTAAGAAGCTTTGACACATAATCAACCTGTCTTGTCATGCTGCTGATTTTTTTACCCGCAGCTGGAAACCTGATGTGCTTGTGGTTCGGAGGAACTACGATGGAAACCTGATGTGCTTGTGGTTCGGAAGAACTACGATGGAAACCTGATGTGCTTGTGGCTCGGAGGAACTACGATGGAAACCTGATGTGCTTGTGGTTCGGAAGAACTACGATGGAAACCTGATGTGCTTGTGGCTCGGAGGAACTACGATGGAAACCTGATGTGCTTGTGGTTCGGAGGAACTACGATGAAAACCTGATGTGCTTGTGGTTCGCAGGAACTACGATGGAAACCTGATGTGCTTGTGGTTCGGAGGAACTACGATGAAAACCTGATGTGCTTGTGGTTCGGAGGAACTACGATGGAAACCTGATGTGCTTGTGGTTCGGAGGAACTACGATGGAAACCTGATGTGCTTGTGGTTCGGAGGAACTACGATGGAAGAACTACGATGGTTCGGAAGAACTACCATGGTTCGGAGGAACTACGATGGCGGAGCTCTGATGCCCGGTCGGTATAATAAAAGGAGCTTTCAGCTATATGTAGCAAGAAACATGCGCGCTAATTCGAGTCCTTTCCACGAAGTCAAGTGAATAATATCAGCATAATGGTAATCCGAACACGAAAGAAGAGATCGCCTATTAACCCTCTCCAGTGCAGCGTCCGATCACCACGTGCCCGTGCAGGGGGTAGACCCCCCAGGCGTTTCGCTCCTAATTGAGCTAGAGCTTTGATTAAAAAACGAGCATGTTGCTTGTGACGAGAGGAAGTCATTGACATCCGATATCCTGGGTTATTAGGTGACCTCTGAGGTCATGTGAATGACCCAGATGTCATCAAATCGTGAATGTGTAGAAATTGAATATTAATCGAGCTAAAATCGTGAATGAACATCTAATTATGCGTAATGGGTGCCAAATTTGAAATCAGAGTCACACAATGTCCTAGAAACAGCCAAATTCCAAAAAGGTCATGTCAGGTCATCTGAGGTCAGTGACCTCGGTTGATCTGTGAAAGCGTATGACCCCAGTGGAACATTGGAACATATCATTATGTAAAATGGATCCCAGATTTCAAATCAGCGTCATAAAATGTCCTAGAAACTGCCAGAAGCCCAAACAAGTCATCTGAGGTCATCGGAGAGCAGTGTCATCGGTTGACCTCTGAAAAGGTCAATCGAGGTTACAATCTCAGTGGAAGCCACAACTGTCACCTGGAAACACCTGTGCATATGCTCCTGAACAACAAAAACTCGGAAACTGCACAAGTTACAAGCATCGATACTGCGGGACGCCAGTTGCGCCTGCAGGGGCGCAACCACCTATACGGACAGTACGGAATGTCCGTACCGTTTTTGACGGGTGCCGAAGGCGCCCTCCCCCCCCCCCCCCCCCCCCTCCCACGGACCATTTGTGTGCAATTAGCACCGCCAACAGGACAGGCACCAGCGGCGTACAGAGTATACGGTCATTCAGGGCATGACCTGGTCCTTTGGACCCGAGGCGCCCATGCAAAGCTGGCGCCTCTCCGATCAGTGACGGCGCCCCTCCAGCCCGTGACGGCGCCCCTCCGGCCAGTGACGGCGTCCCTCCGACCAGTGACGGCGCCCCTCCGGCCAGTGAAGGCGCCCCTCCGGCCAGTGAAGGCGCCCCTCCGGCCAGTGACGGCGCCCCTCCGACCAGTGACAGCGCCCCTCCGGCCAGTGACGCGACCCTCCGGCTAGTGACGGCGCCCCCTCCGGCCAGTGACGGCGCCCCTCCGGTTAGTGACGGCGCCCCTCTGGCCAGTAACGGCGCCCCTCCAGCCAGTGACGGTCCCCTCCAGCTAGTGACGGCGCCCCTCCGACCAGTAACGGCGCCCCTCCGGCCAGTGACGGCGACCTACGACCAGTGACGGCGCCCCTCCGTCCAGTGACGGCGTCCCTCAGACCAGTGACGGTGCCCCCTCCGACCAGTGAAGGCGCTCCTCCGACCAGTGACGGCGCCTCTCCGGCCAGTGATGGGGCCCCTCCGGTCAGTGACCGCGCCCCTCCGGCGAACGACGGCGCTCCTCCGGACAGTGACGACCCCTCTCCGTCCGTGACGGCGCCCCTGGCCAGTGACTGCGCCCCTCCGGCTAGTGACGGGGGAGGGGGCGCCTCTCCTTCCGCACGGTACGGAAGGAGAGACGCCCCCTGCGAAATTTTCGCCAATATTGATGGCGCTCCTGTCGATCGGGTGGCGCCCCTCAGGCCTCAAGGCAATGACCTGGTCCTTTGTGAATTTCTGCGCACGCCACTGAAGGCACTCCTGGGAATCGGACAATTAGCACTCTTAGAAGTAAATGACGACTTAGGAACAGGATAGGCGCCACTAGAAGCAAATGCCACCTCATGGAGCAGAACAGGCGCACTACCGGACAATACGCAAATGCCGCCCACACGGGGTAAAACAGGCGCCCTCTAAATTGGGCAAGTGCTCATTGTCCATAATCAGCTAATGCCGCCCTCCCCCCATTGGGAAGAACAGCCGCCCACTAAGTCGAACAATGGGCTTCCTTAGAAGCAAATGCCGCGCCCATGGAGGAGAAAAGGCGCCCTACGGACAATAAACAAATGGCGCCCCCATGGTCTCATACACTGGCGGATCCAGGGGGGGGCATCAGGGGTAAATGCTCCCCTCCCCCCACAGGAATCTGGGGGGGGGGCATTCAATACAAGTATGCCCCCGCGCGCGTTCCCAATTTATCGTAAAATCGTAAAAATTGTCTTTGCAACAGTCAACATCCAGCTATCTAGTGTCAAAAAACGGAAAATTTCGAGCCGCTTCGCGGCATGACACAACTTTCGCAATTGTGTATACAAATTTGGAAAATGGGAAATTGAATTCCATTAAGTGTTTGTCAGAGGCTCTCTCTCCTTGGCGATAATTGCTGGCCCCAGGGCCTAATCCCTTCATAAAATATTAACTTTCAAGCGGGTTACATGTTTAGCTAGCTAGTCTGCCGAGTACCGAAAAAGGCGACGCGAACGCAAGGACGCGGACATCGGCACCCATAAGATGCTCCAGCGGTGCCCAACTAGCTGGACCGAAGAGCTAATAGTGGGGACCAGGCCAAGACCATCTCCCCAAGCCAACTCCCACCAGGCTCCTCCAGATCCACAGAGACCATTTATACGCTGAAAAGTCGTTCTGCCTCTTGCTACCTGCAAACCATTTGCACTGTTACCAGTTGTTTCTTACAGTTCGGTACATATGTATACAGTTATTATTATCATATGTACTATTGAGTGCTGACTGCCACTGGTCATCGTGATTTACTACCGAGGCTAATAGAGGTGTATGAAAAACTACCTTTATTTCAATATTTTTCATCATACCGAGATGTGCAACCAGGAAAAGGGGTTACCTGAGGCTTGGCTCCAATCACGGTCTGATTCCAATATGAAAATTTCGTTTTCCACGACCTAAAATTAAAATTGTCACACCGCTTCGCGGCGTCACATCGGTTGACATCGTCATAACGAAGCCATCGTCATCGTCTTCGGCTCGTCGTAACGCTGAATTTGATTAATAACATTTTTACCTTCTTATCCTCTACAAGGCCCACCGCCTAAATTTCTGGGTTTTATCAAGCAAACCCGTAAAAAATCGCGCTGCTTGGCGGCGCTAAATAACAAGTATACCTACTATAATATGAAAATACACATTACAATGCTGCAAAGGCTTGTCAGAGGCGAAATACACGCATACAAAAATAGGGGTTATTTTTTCCCCATTTCAGCCAACCCACCACTAAAAAGTTATCGGCGACGCCTCTGCGAGTTGGTATGAAACAGTAGCGTACCCAGGATTCACTCCAGGAGTGGTATTCTTTTCAGGAGGGGAATAAGGTACCCCCACCAAAAAAAAAATCTGGATTTGGCCCTCTATATTGTCAGAGGGGCATATTTTCAACATTTTTATCTCTCCAAAAATAACAAAAATATCATTCATTTTTTCGACCAAGGGAGGGGGGGGGTACGGACCTTCAAGGGGGGGGCGTGGGGCAATTGCCCAGTTTGTCCCTCACTTGCAGTCTGGTTATTGTTTCACCTTTTTTGAAAGGATTCAATCACGATTCATTTTAGAATATGAATGATTCAGTCAACATTTGATTCATGGATAACCATTTTGAGAAATGATTCTTTCCGATTCAAATATTTTTATTTTATTTTATCAAATCTCGTTTGAATCACCATTGAAATAGAATTGCACAGTCTTTTTGATTCAAGCAGCCTTGTTTCTATGCGGGTTTGATTCAATCAAGATTCATGAATATAAAAAAATCAGGGATTTTGATTGAACGATTCCAATCGATTCAATCAGAGTCGAATCAATAACCAGTCTGCCCCCCTTGGTTACGCCTATGGTATGAGATAGACGTTATTATTACTTATATGTGTATATGCTACGGAATGTCGCGTTTTTGTGTTTTTTTTTCTCTGAAAAAAGTTAATTTTTTAAGCTCGAATACCAAAATAAGTTGACCGGCCCAAATCCGCGAAGGGAAAAAATGGGGGTACCTTTTTTGCCACAAAAAGATGTCCCCCCCCCCCCCGCCCCTGCACGGAGAAAGGCTGGATCCGCCAGTAGCCTCATAGTTGTTATGGGGATGGAGGCATTATTTATCAGTACTACAGTAGATTACAGGTACATACATACATACACTACATCTAACAAATGACACATTTGTGATATTGCGAGTTTTTTTTGGGCGATGGCGCCCTCCTTAAGCGATGGCGCCCCCAACGCAAATTTGTCCATACCACTTTTTTGGACGTGGTTGCGCCCCTGTGCGCCTGACATGACCTTGAAAACAGGTCATAGGTGACGGGTCATGGGAGTTTGAGGTTATATTTTTTTATAGAATATGTCAAATTGTTCAAAAGTAAGGTACTGAAAGTTTCATTGCAATCGGTTGATATTTACGCGAGTTATTCCCGAAAAACCGAGGGGGCATCAACCCCCCCCCTCCCCCTCCTACACTGGCGAGGGTTAAAGCGTGTCATCAATTGATCTCGTTCGTCCATCTCCAATAAAGCATCCACTCTGTTCTCTGAAGCTTTCATAAATGGCATCAATGACCAAACGTATTACGTGGAAATCTATGCACACAATTGCCTCTGGCAATCCGTCACATGCAGCGTGTTGTGTTTTCGGGATGGCAACGTTCTGAGAACATTCTCAGAAGGCGAGATGTGTCATGTGCCGTCCCAGACTGCGCTGCTGAAACCAGGGATGTTGAACAGCTACTGTGAAACACGCCCACGCCTCTTCTCACCTGGGCGTCCTTGTTTTGAGCGGCAAATTATTAACCTTGGGCTGCAAATTTAGTTGAATGTCTGGTTGCTACATACAGTAGAGATCGTTCCTGACTTCTACATCATCCAGCATAGTCAAATTAAAGTCTGACCAGACCTGACCAGACCTGACCAGACCTGACCAGACCTGACCAGACCTGACCAGACCTGACCAGACCTGACCAGACCTGACCAGACCTGACCAGACCAGACCTGACCAGACCTGACCAGACCTGACCAGACCTGACCAGACCTGACCAGACCTGACCAGACCTGACCTGACCAGACCTGACCAGACCTGACCAGACCTGACCAGACCTGACCAGACCTGACCAGACCTGACCAGACCTGACCTGACCTGACCAGACCTGACCAGCTGATATGCTGAACACAGCGCCGTCAGCTGCTACTCCACAGTTCCGTGCCGCTGTTCTGGACGAGCTGTCACAAAGGCAGCTGCTGCTTCATTGTGGCGATATTGCAGTGAGGTGCATTGTTCACATCCTATGTTCCAACCCTCACAGTCGCACCCTCACAGTCGCACCGCTCACAGTCGCACCCTCACAGTCGCACCCTCACAGTCGCACCGCTCACAGTCGCACCCTCACAGTCGCACCGCTCACAGTCGCACCGCTCACAGTCGCACCCTTACAGTCGCACACTCACAGTCGCACCGCTCACAGTCGCACCCTCACAGTCGCACCGTTCACAGTCGCACCCTCACAGTCGCACCCTCGCATTCGCACCCTCACATTCTCACCGCTCACAGTCGCACCCTCACAGTCGCACCCTCACAGTCGCACCATCACAGTCGCACCACTCGAGCATCGGACATATCACTGATAGATCGTCTTCGACACTCCCGGGACGACGGCTTCCCCCCTGAGACCGCCAGGCCGTCCAGGGGTCTATTGCGAACGAGACTATCGAGTCCGCCGTCCGGGGTACTATCATGAACTTTGTTCTCCTGAGGTTTCATACCTGCGTGAGGATGAGCGATCTGGTCTGGTCATCCTGCGATCTGGTCATATGATCGTCTTGTGCTGCTCGTGCCATCTTTGTGTGCCGGCGTGATCGTTTTGCTGGGCTGGTGCTCCCATCTCTGCGTGCCGGCCTGGTCGTTTTGCTGGGCTGGCGCTCCCATCTCTGCGTGCCGGCCAGGTCGTTTTGCTGGGCTGGCGCTCCCATCTCTGCGGGCCGGCGTGATCGTTTTGCTGGGCTGGCGCTCCCATCTCTGCGTACCGGCGTGATCGTTTTGCTGGGCTGGCGCTCCCAGCTCCGCGTGCCGGCGTGATCGTTTTGATGGGCTGGCGCTCCCAGCTCCGCGTCCCGGCCTGGTCGTTTTGCTGGGCTGGCGCTCCCATCTCTGTGTGCCGGCGTGATCGTTTTGCTGGGCTGGCGCTCCCATCTCTGCGTGCCGGCCTGGTCGTTTTGCTGGGCTGGCGCTCCCATCTCTGCGTGCCGGCATGATCGTTTTGATGGGCTGGCGCTCCCAGCTCCGCCGGCTCTCCTGATAGTATTACCCGAACCTCCCTGTTATCTCTGCACTGTGTGCGTAAGAGGTCTCCAGAGAGCATATTCACGAGGGGAATCACTGTACGCCCAGATGATCGCAGGGGCGGAGACCGCGGCGGGCGGCGCACCACACAACGCTGGCACATCTGATCGATCTGAGAGGCATCCCCGTCGCTACAGCTCCGTAGGGATGTGCCGTGGATGTCTGGATTGCAGCTCCGTAGGGATGTGCCGTGGATGTCTGGATTGCAGCTCCGTAGGGATGTGCCGTGGATGTCTGGATTGCAGCTCCGTAGGGATGTGCCGTGGATGTCTGGATTGCAGCTCCGTAGGGATGTGCCGTGGATGTCTGGATTGCAGCTCCGTAGGGATGTGCCGTGGATGTCTGGATTGCAGCTCCGTAGGGATGTGCCGTGGATGTCTGGATTGCAGCTCCGTAGGGATGTGCCGTGGATGTCTGGATTGCAGCTCCGTAGGGATGTGCCGTGGATGTCTGGATTGCAGCTCCGTAGGGATGTGCCGTGGATGTCTGGATTGCAGCTCCGTAGGGATGTGCCGTGGATGTCTGGATTGCAGCTCCGTAGGGATGTGCCGTGGATGTCTGGATTGCAGCTCCGTAGGGATGTGCCGTGGATGTCTGGATTGCAGCTCCGTAGGGATGTGCCGTGGATGTCTGGATTGCAGCTCCGTAGGGATGTGCCGTGGATGTCTGGATTGCAGCTCCGTAGGGATGTGCCGTGGATGTCTGGATTGCAGCTCCGTAGGGATGTGCCGTGGATGTCTGGATGAGCGCTGCGGAATGGAGAGGCAGGTGGGGTGTGGAGATGTGTGATGGGAAATTATGAGAAGGTTCGTTTTATTCAAGATTCGGTATATCCGGGCTCGTTATGTATAAGTATGCCATGTCTGTTATGCCATTATGTCATGTGTGGAAATAGGGGAGAGTGGTGTATAGTGGACTAGCCAAGGAATGACGTCACATATTTGTTTAGTGGCAACTGGAATCTACCAACAAATGTGTCCGAAGGGTAGTTTCGTGTTTCAGCTCTGATTTTTATTAGAATAAATTGCATCTAGGACTACTATAAATTGGCGTAATTCGACACCGAAGAACCCAAGCATAAAAATATCGCGGGGCAAAGTGAACCACTTTACCCCATTTGATTAAAATAATGTTTATTTACAATACTTATGTCTTTCATATTCCAGGTACTCATCGTTCAAATACTGAAATATGTTCATTGATAACACCAATATCATGTATTGCAGTAATTAACCCAGTCCAACAGCCTGTAACTCCAGATAAACGGCAGCAAAGCAGCTATGCTCTGCACTTCGAGCGTTTTCCTAAAGCTTATAACTCGATAACAACAGGAGCGAACCAAATAAGCTATTCGCTTTAAACATCTTTAATGTGGCCTTCCACTTGAAATACATGCATGCAATCCCGTGAATAGCGGAGCAAGGCGGACCACCCAGGTCCACTTTACCCCCCAAAAAAATCACTTTGATCGCCGAGCCGTCGTGGTCGGAAGGGTGTCAATATAATGCAGTATTAGTGAGGATAATTGCACGTAGATTGCTCTACTCATAAAAACAGCAGAGTGGGTGGTTTGCTTTGCCCCGGTGGTCCACTATATCCCACTTTCCTTACGCATGCGTCAGTGGCTGCAGGGGCGGCGCCACGGATTTTTGTCAGGGGGGGGGGGATTCCGTCTCCCCATCCCTAAGATCTCGAAAACCACGCAACGTAGCGACAAGCGGAAAACGGTGTTAGATAGCTCGAGACAAGCTCTATGGAAGGTATGTCTGTCTTTTTTAGGTCAGATCAATATTGAGGTCACCAGAGGTCATCAAAGGTCAGATTTTCCAGTACTAGGACTTGGCTTGAGAAACCCCCAAATATCTCGGGAATTTCTGATAGCTAGGAACAAACGAAAAAACAATCGAAAGCTCTTTAAATATTTAATCCCCCATCTGTGGCTCAAATTTAAGCTCAGGTCAATATTTTAGCCTCCAGAGGTCATCAAATGTAAAAAAAAAATGTGTTTGGAAAAAAATATTTTTTTTTATATTTTATATTTGGCCACCTCTGCAGGTCGACGCTGCGGTTATTGGTTTGGAAGATAACCAGGGGGGAGGCGTAAAACGCCACCCCAGCCAATGGTGTTCGGCTGAGACCCCAGCCAATGCCTGGTTAATACTCGTACATTGTCAAAGCCTTGTACTCCTCTCAGCCGTTACTAGCATACACTGAAAAACAATGAGAACTTTGACTGGTCTTCCTTCGAGAGCCTCACCGGCGCTCGACCGGCGGACCACCTCTACTACCACAGGACCCTCTAAAGGACAGCAAAGGCCCTCTAACAGATCGGTAGGGGCCTCTAAAGGCCAACAGATGACCATCTTCAGATCGGCAGGGCCCTGTAAAGCCCGACAGAGGGCCTTCTACAGATTGGCAGGGCCCTCTTAAGGTCAACAGAGGGCCCTTTACAGATTGGCTGGGACACTGCAGATCGACAGGGCCCCTAAATGCTGGAAGATGGCCCTCTACAGGTCGACAGGGCCCTCTAAAGGCCGGCAGGGCCATATAAAGGCCGCCAGGGCACTCTAAAGGCCGGCAGGCCCATCTAAAGGTCAGCAGAGAGCCCTCTATAGATTGGCTGGGGCACTCTAGAGGAGGTAGAGGTAGAGGTAGAGGCACTCTAAAAGCCGGCAGGCAGGCACGGCGATCTACAGATCGACAGGGCCCGCTAAAGGCCGGCAGGGCCCTCTAAATGCCGGAAGAGGCCCTCTACAGATTGGCAGGGCGATTTACAGATCGGCAGGGCCCTCTAAAGACCG
This sequence comes from Chirona hameri, assembly GCA_036785665.1. NCBI lineage: Eukaryota > Metazoa > Arthropoda > Thecostraca > Balanomorpha > Balanidae > Chirona > Chirona hameri. Next base: position 42,405 of record JAXIVJ010008921.1, on the reverse strand, counting down.
TCAGAGGTTCCTCTACAGATTGGCAGGATCCTATAAAGGCCGGCAGAGGGCCCTCTACAACCGGAAGGGGCCATCTAAATGCCGACAGGGGGACCTCTGCAGATCGGCAGGCCATCTACATGCTGGAATGACCCTCTAAAGGCGGGCAGAGGGCCCTCTACAGATCGGCAGGGCTCTCTAAAAGCCGGCAAGGGCCCTTTATAGTTTGGCTGGACACTCTGCAGATTGACAGGGCCGCTAAAGGCTGGAAGAGGGCCCTCTACAGGTCGGCAGGGCCCTCTAATTGCCGACAGAGGCCCTATACAGATTGGCAGGGCGATATACATATCTGGAGGGCCCTCTAAGGACCGGCAGAGGGCCCTCTGCAGATCGGCAGGGCCCTATAAAGGCCGACAGAGGCTCCTCTACAACCGGAAGGGGCCATATAAATGCCGACAGGGGGCCCTCAGCAGATCGGCAGGCCCTCTACATGCTGGAAGGGTCATTTAAAGGCGGGCAGATGGCCCACTACAGATCGGCAGGGCCCTCTAAACGCCAGCAGGGGGCCCTCTACAGATTGGCTGGGACACTGCAGATCGACAGGCCCTCTAAATGCCGACAGAGTCCCTCTACAGATTGGCAGGGCGATCTACGGATCGGCAGGGCCCTCTAAAGACCTGCAGAGGGCCCTCTCCAGATCGGAAGGGACCCTCTACAGATTTGCAGGGCCCTATAAAGGCCGGCAGAGGGCCCTCTACAACCGGAAGGGGCCATCTAAATGCCAACAGGGGGCCCTTTGCAGATCGGCAGGCCCTCTGCATGCTCGAAGGGCCCTCTAACTGCGGGCAGAGGGCCCTCTACAGATCGGCAGGGCTCTATAAAGGCCGGCAGAGGGCCCTCTATAGATTAGCTGGGGCACTCTGCGGATCGACAGGGCCCCTAAATGCTGGAAGAGGGCCCTCTGCAGGTCGGCAGAGCCCTCTAAATGCCGGAAGAGGCCCTCTACAGATTGGCAGCGCGATCTACAGATAGACAGGGCCCTCTAAAGACCGGCAGAGGGCCCTCTCCAGATTGGCAGGGACCCTCTACAGATTAGCAGGGCCCTATAAAAGCCGGCAGAGGGCCCTCTACAACAGGAAGGGCCATATAAATGCCGACAGTGGGCCCTCTGCAGATCGGCAGGCCCTCTACATGCTGGAAGGGCCCTCTAAAGGCGGGGCAGAGGGCCCTCTACAGATCGGCAGGGCCCTCTAAAGGCCATCAGAGGGCCCTCTACAGATTGGCTGGGACACTCTGCAGATCGACAGGGCCTCTAAAGCCTGGAAGAGGACCCTCTACAGGTCGGCAGGGCCCTCTAAATGCCGACAGAGGCCCTCTACAGATTGGCACGGCGATCTACGATCGGCAGAGCCATCTAAAGACCGGCAGAAGGCCCTCTCCAGATCGGCAGGGCCCTATACAGGCCGGAAGAGGGTCCTCTACACCCGGAAGGGGCCCTCTAAATGCCGACAGGGGCCCTCTGCAGATCGGTAGGACCCTTTAAAAGCTAGTAAAGGGCCCTATCCACACTGGCTGGGACCTCTTTTACGTATTTACATGTACATGCCTTTAACAGACAAGCAAGTGTTGATATTTATTCGTGTTACGATTTTTGTATCGGTTCGTGGGCGTTCTTTTATGCGACGTAAGGCGTTTCGCGGGCGCCTGACACCATCAAAAACACTGGGGCCTTCGGCCCCAGAGGGCCCTCGCTCGGTCGTCAGAGGGCCCCCCTGGCTTCCAGGGGGGGGGGGGGGGGCATGGCCCCCTTACCACCCCCCCCCCCCCGCCCTACCTACGCCCTTGCAGGGGACCCCTGGCCGTTGACCTCCAGAGGGCCTCTGGCTTCCAGAGGGCCCCATCTGGCCTTCGGTGGCCTTTCTGGCCTCCAAAGGACCCCCTCTGACCCCCAGGAGCCCACCTCTGACCTCCCCTCTGACTTCCAGATGGCCTCATCTGGCCTTCAAAGGCCCCCTCTAACCTCCATAGGACCTCTGGCTTCCTCTGGGCATTAGAGCTTCCAGGGGCCCCTGTGACCTCCGCGATGGGGCCTGCGAGATGGGGCCTCTTTGAAGCATGGAGGGCCTCCTTAAATGACAGGAGGGCAAAAATATATGTTTGCCCCCCCTTCCCGATGACAGGGGGCTACTGCCCCTCCTGCCCCCCGGTGGCGCCGCCGCTGAGTGGCTGTGTCTGTTGTTTATTCACGACACATAAGTGGGGCGAAGTCTCCTCTCGACAAACTCAGCTTTTGTTCGTTTGCGTAACTTTAAACAACGTTTACGTTTACCGTCTGCGACATAGTCTAACCATAATGGTCGATGTTAGTCTTCTGTTCGGTCCAGTTCGCAAAACAGAACCGTTGATTCACACGCTACATCACAATTTGGATTCATGACGCCTTGTGAGGCAGGCAACCCTGGGGAGAGTCATCACACACGTGGCCTTGACGTGACTTGGGCCTTGGCTACGCTCACATCGTAGATGCCTCACGCTCCCGAATTGGGCGATTGCACAATACGCACGCATCGCAGTTATCGCAGAGATCCAGGCCAGCTACGAAGACGAATGATGGTATATCCTTCCACGGAGGCCATGAAGGCCGAAAGATTTGGCCCCTGCCGCGCGCGTCGCCAGCAATAGCCTTTGATTGACCAGCATCGGGCCAGGTTTAAACTGCCTGCGGCTCAGGAAGAAAAATCACCCCGTCTAGACCAGATAACATCATACTTCCCCGAAATCTGTCATAAATCTGGCCCAGCCAGTCGATGGCTCGCTACATTCCTCCCCGAGAGATAAGTTTCAATATCTTTCAAACAATCCGCTCTGGCATCGCATGACCATTTTCGGGCGGGCTCGGCCGGCCATTCAGGCTCAGTCATGAAGATTTATTCTGCCAGCTCGCGCAATTCTTCCTCCCTTGGGTACCCCGGGCTGGGACGGAGCGTGTGTGGCCATGACCAGTGGCGGACTGGCTCAGTACTGTAACCCTCCGCCTAAACCGGTCGCGTCACCGCTCGTTCACCTCTCGTGATGCCCTGAGGACCGTGGGGGTGTGCGGAGGGGGCGGGGAGGGGCGCTGCGGGCAGACGTCAGTCCGCCCGAGACAAGTTGACGGGATTCACGCCGCCTTCCGGCTCTGACGGATGCTGATGTCGGAAGCCGCCGGATCAGCCGCCCGCCGCGTCAGATTTGTCACATTACTAACAGGCGCAGGGGCTGAAATTCGCCGGTAAAACACTCTGAAATTCGCCGGTAAAAATACTGGGAAGGCGTGGTGGGTATACTGACTGAGCGGCACATGATGGGAATTAAAACGATGGGTGCTGACATTGAGACGCAGGTGCAGAAGAGCTGGAAAGCTGTCAACTTATTGTGTTTACGCTGCTTAGTTTGTGATGTTGATGTTGTTATGTTACTTAAATTCTAACTTCCAAAACTCATTACAAACTGCGCTGGAGTTTGTACCATAGCTTTTGAAAGCTCTAGTAGATAATCATTGTAAAGCGTACGTTTCAAAGATTTCGGTGCCTACAGGCCTGGATTAGTAACGACCCAAAGAAACGTCTACGGCCATTCCGTTTCTCCCACGTACAGATCATCTATCTCACTGATGGGACGGTTCGAATGGCCACCCACTCGGCGTCCAGTGGTACACTGACAGCTGGAAGGGATGATGCTGGAAGGGATTATGCTGGAAGGGATTATGCTGGAAGGGATGGATATACAAAGCTGGCAACGGATGACGAATCTTAGACCACAACAGACGTCGCCAGCTCTCCAACCCTATCACCATCACCATCACCATCAATCCCATTGCCGTCAGCGTCAACCCCAACCATGCCGCCGCTACCTCCACCGCCAACTCTAGCCCCATCATCGTCCCCATCAATCCCATCCCCACAACCCCGCCACTGCCACCATCACCTCCACGGCCACCATCACCTCCACCGCCACCATCACCTCCACCGCCACCATCACCTCCACGGCCACCATCACCTCCACCGCCACCATCACCTCCACCGCCACCATCACCTCCACCGCCACCATCACCTCCACCGCCACCATCACCGCCACCGCCACCATCACCTCCACCGCCACCATCACCTACACCGCCACCATCACCTCCACCGCCACCATCACCTCCACGGCGACCACCACCTGGACACCTTCAGACCCGAGACATCGATCGTGGGACATCCACGTCGCTGAGAGACGCGCCTCGCCCAATCCACGTCGCTGAGAGACGCGCCTCGCTCAATCCACGTCGCTGAGAGACGCGCCTCGCCCAATCCACGTCACTGAGAGACGCGCCTCGCTCAATCCACGTCGCTGAGAGACGCGCCTCCCTCAATCCACGCCCCTAAGAGACGCGCCTCGCTCAATCCACGTCGCTGAGAGACGCGCCTCGCCCAATCCACGTCGCTGAGAGACGCGCCTCGCTCAATCCACGTCGCTGAGAGACGCGCCTCGCCCAATCCACGTCGCTGAGAGACGCGCCTCGTTCAATCCACGTCGCTGAGAGACGCGCCTCCCTCAATCCACGCCCCTAAGAGACGCGCCTCGCTCGATCCACGCCGCTGAGAGACGCGTCTCGCTCAATCCACGCCGCTGAGAGACGCGTCTCGCTCAATCCACGTCGCTGAGAGACGCGCCTCGCTCAATCCACGTCGCTGAGAGACGCGTCTCGCTGAATCCACGTCGCTGAGAGACGCGCCTCGCCCAATCCACGTCGCTGAGAGACGCGCCTCGCTCAATCCACGCCGCTGAGAGACGCGCCTCGCTCAATCGTCCCTCGTTACCGGCTTGTATGTGATGTTTACCTAGGCGCGAACCGTTTCCTGGACTATACGCACGTCTGCGCCGGCGGCGGGGACGGGGGCGGGGACGGCGGCGGGGACGGGGGCGGGGACGGCAGGGGCGGCGGGGACGGGGGCGGGGACGGGGGCGGGGACGGCGGCGGCGGCAGCGGCGGCAGCGGCGGCAGCGGCGGCGGCAGCGGCGGCGGCGGCGGCGGCAGCGGCGGCAGCGGCGGCAGCGGCGGCGGCGGCGGCGGCGGCGGCGGCGGCGGCGGCGGCTAGGGTGTGGGCTGGGCGCGGCGTTATGTGCGGAGGAGCCGAGCCTCTCTGCGTGCCCACCTGACGGTGTGTCAATATTATTCAAGTGCTGTGTAAACACGGAGCAGAGGGAGCGACGTGCGAGTGTCGGCCTGTTCTTTGGGTACCGGTGTGGGTCGGGGCGTGGAGGTGATGACGGACGACAGGTAGTTTCTGTCTCCCGAGTCATCAGAAGCCGTTTCTGTTATCTAAACTGTGCACGGGGCTGTTATGACAATTTAGCAAATCTATACCAGCTCCAGATCAATTTGTAAACAGCTGAAAGCATCTGTTGATCCTGATTCACCGTTACCACCAGTGCCAGTGCCAGTGCCAATGTGCCAGTGTCAATGTGCCAGTGCCAATGTGACAGTGCCACACCAGTGCCAGTGCCACACCAGTGCCAGTGCCACACCAGTGCCAGTGCCACACCAGTGCCAATTCCATTCAGTCCACGCGGACGGTTAAAGGACGCCTTCCAACACCACCGACCAACGACCTCAGTCACCACGCGCGGTTAGCTAGCCGGTCACGTGACCCGGTTCCAGGCCCGGCGCCCCGCCGCGCACCTCTCACCTCTGACCCCTGACCTCGTGCCCGCCTTCCTCCCGCCTTCCTCCCGGCGGCGGCGGCGGCGGCGGCGACGACGGCGGGCGCGGTGTCGCCTTAGAAAACATGCTGCGTCCGGCGGCCGGGCGGTGCTCCCAGGCCCAACCCAGACAACAGTGAATGACCCGGCTCGCTTCCGCATGAGGAGCGGTGAAATCGCCGACGCGAGGGTGGCGTGGGTGAGGCGACGGGACGACAGCGTCCTCTGCCGCCGCTGGGCGAGGTGCGGACTCTGGGTAAGCTCACGTGCTGAATTTGGAAGAGTTCTTGATAAAAACTAATTCGGCGATGTAGGGAAGATGACTATGATGCGTTTGATGGAGGATTGCGTGTACCAGTCTGCATTGCCGTAGTGTTTGGTCACAAATGTGCGATGGATCGAGCGATCCGCACCTTTTGCGGGGCAACTTCGATAAATATTTGTGTCGAACCATGAACAAAAATAATGACAAAATCCAGTCGACTTCAGACGACAGTCAGTCTCAGCCTTGAAGTGCAGTTTGGTGTTGAACTTAACGTCAGTAGAGGTAGGTCAATGTGTACCTTATCCTATTGCAATTTATGACGTTGGCAACCGGAATTCAAAGTAGGAAGGAAGCTGGCTAGTAAATCTGACGAACCATGACTCGTCTTCCAAATGATGAGATACGACACACTTGTGTGCTCTAAAAATACACCATCCGATATATTTTTACATTTATGTATTTATGGTGGGGAACTATGATTTATGATGCTTGCATTTCCCAGTCCAAAACACTCGGCGATCCGCGCTAGCACTTGACTTTCACCATTGGGAATGAAGCGGGAGATCACGTGTTCCTTTTCGGTCCACATACTTCAGATCTAAAGATGCTGCGCCAGGTTTGAAAAATGCAGCAGCTAATGAGCTCCGTAACGAGCCCGTCCGTAGAGGACAGAGGTCCGTCCGCACCTGGCATGAGGAGACGATGGTATCTGCCAGCTTAATCAGCTGCGTACGCGCACAGGACGACACAAATTGAAAACGGACTCTGTCAAAAACTTCGGCTGAAACTTTAAACCCTTCAAGAGATGCGTGGAAATTAGACAGCTGGCAAAGTTTTGAATTGGCATTACAGTCAACGCGCTTTCCGGGCCGAGCCGAGTCTGGAAGAGCCAATCCGACCCAAACTAACTCAATCAGACCCAATCGGGCCCAATCGGGCCCAATCGGACCCATTCCGACTCAATTTGATCCAAATTGACCCAACGCCCCAGTCCGGCCCATCCGACCTTCCGACTCAATCTCAACCCAAACTGACCCAATCCGATCCCATCCAACCCAATCAGACCCAATTCGACCTCATCCTACCTGTATTGACAGGTTTCGACACCCAGATGGGATGGCAGCCTTACGACCAGCGCATCTATCAGACCACCATGCTAGGACAAGGTCCGGACGAAGACGTAGCAGCTCGAGCCCGCCCAGACAACTCACCGAGGCGGTTCGCCCGACGGGAGGATGGGCCGGTGGCGGCCGGCGGCATTAGAAAGTGGTGTGGAGACGGGGGAGGCCAGACCGGCCAGAGTCCAGCGTCGGACAGGGGAGGCCAGCGTCGGATAGCGCCGCGGGCTAGCTGAATGGTTAGCCGCGCGGCCACGGGCCGGGTGGGGAGGAGATGGTACGCCCGCTCGCGTAATAGGAGGACAGGGAACGTCACAGGCAGGGATCCATACTGGGGGATCACAGGGATGATGACGGGATATAGGAGACGCCATCTCTAGGAACTCTCTAGGAAACCATAACTGGGCCAAAATTATGACTGATGCAAATTTTAGGAGAAAAGGGAATTTTCGGCGAAGGAGATTTCTATCCGTGTTGTCATATATTTGCCAATTTCCGGCGTTCTTCTCATGATGGTATAGTGAAGCTTATAAAAAGCTAATTTAAATCTCTGAAGGCAAAGGTGAAAAGGGAAGCAAGTGCTGTGAACGATTGATTTCAATGCATAAGTCTGACGTCTGTACTTAATGTAATTCCTCTTCAGTGGAATTACCCTTTCCTCTGAATACCCTCAGAAATTCCAGCTAGACAGAAAATGAACCTACAAAATATGTCGCATAAAACCCTTTTTATGTCTTGACACTACAAGGCTAGTGGCAAAGCCACAATGATACAAAACATCAGGGGCGGCGGAAGAGGGAGGGGGGGGGGGGGCAACTGCCCTCCACTCAAGAAGCTGGGAGGATATGATTTTGCCCCCCCCCCCCATAAAGTGGTAAGAGTATTTGTAAGTATTTGTAAGACTCCAAGAGGTTAGTTCGATTTTTTTTACCAAAAAATGACCGAGGGCCCCGAGGTGCCCCTAGTCATGACATAAGCGGCCCTCTAAGGCCGACAGAAGGCCCTCAGTCGGCCTAAGGGGGCCATTGGGAGGCCTGAGGGGCCCTCGGAAGGCCTGAGACTTCAACATGGCCTGTCCGACATTTTTTTGCGATCATTTAGAGGCATCGCAAAATATAGTGGCCTAAATCCGAGGAGATACCACTTCACGCCATTTTTTTCGGGGGGGGGGGGGGGCTTTGGCCGTGGGGGGCCTTTTGGTCGAGGGGCCCCTGGGTTTCTCTGCCCCCCATCCGAAAATACCTTCCGCCACCACTGCAAAGCACAGTTATGCTGGCATCACAGTGACCTCGTCAATGTGCCTCGCTCACTGCCTCGCCTCGCTGCCTCGCCTCGCTGCCTCGCCTCGCTGCCTCGCCTCGCTGCCTCGCTCGCTGCCTCACTCGCTGCCTCGCTTCCTCGCCTCGCTGCCTCGCCTCGCTGCCTCGCCTCGCTTCCTCGCCTCGCTGCCTTGCCTCGCTGCCTCGCCTCGCTGCCTCGCCTCGCTTCCTCGCTCGCTGCCTCGCCTCGCTGCCTCGCTTCCTCGCCTCGCTGCATCGCCTCGCTGCCTCGCCTCGCTGCCTCGCCTCGCTTCCTCGCCTCGCTGCCTCGCCTCGCTGCCTCGCCTCGCTGCCTCGCTCGCTGCCTCGCCTCGCTGAGCCCTCGTGCAATGCGTGCCGTGCACGATACAGATACTGCCTTGTTCGGAGGCGATATCTCCAAGTCCATTATCAGCGTGTGCCGGGTGCATAAACGTATGAGTCACCCGGCTTTGCAAGCACTTCCTGTGATTGCGACTGGGCACTGGCTACGGTGCTGTTTGCATATATGATATAACTATGTACAAGGTTTCACGAACTGATGCTTCGGTTCTGGTATCAAATACTGCATTCACCTGAGTTCCAGATACCCCAAATACCCTAGTTAATTTCTAAACGAATGTTGTTGCATGTACCATGCAATGAACACTGAATGACTGACAAACTACAGCATTATTCTGCTGGTTATGCTTTCTTCAGGGGACTTAATCCAACTGAGCCCTAGCACAGCTGCATGGCTTGACCCACACTGTGGGACCCACACTGTGGGACCCACACTGTGGCTGTGGGACCCACATCCACTGTTCTGTTGTCATTGTGACTGCCGCTGTTGCTGCTCGGCTGCCAAAGCAAAAACAACACCACTGACACCACCCAATCTAGCACGTGTCGGCAGTGTAACAACCAATACAAACATATATTCAATTAAATTCAATTCAATTTATTCAGACATCCCTACATGGGGACAAAGCACATGTCAGTAGGTGCGGTTAAACAGTAAGTAGGTATGTATATACACGCATACACGCATACACGCCACCATCTAGGCCATGCCATTCACCGGCACACACTCAAACACGATCACCCATGAGGCAACACCAAAAGCCGAATGAGGCCCCAGGCGTCCTTGTTATTCTGAGCCAGAAGCCACCGGAGGGAGTCAGTAAGGCCAAAGAGGGGCCGGGGGTATCCAATAGCTCCCGGTCGACGCGCCCTCCGGCAACTCGCAATAGCGTCGCAAGGCTCCCTCCACACAGTACAAGCATATAATTTGCCAGAGAACCCGTGTAGCACGCGGAAGTCGCGGTGAGGGCAACACGCGCTAAACTGCTTAATACAACACAGCGAAGACAATGGTCACCGCGAAATGCATCGCTGAAAGCATTGAATAATGCGCGGCGAAGCACTGCCTGCACGCTAGGTATCTGTAGCGCCGCCAGCAGTGCTGTATGGTGTGCTATGCGAGGCAAGCGTAGCGCAGATTTGATTGCTGTCGCCTGCCACGACTCCAGGCGCGTGATGTCAGCGGACCTCAGGTAGCACAGTGCACAGCCATATAGCATAGCCGGTGACACTACAGCGCGCCAGAGGTAGGACTTGTCTGCCGCCGGCAGGTGCGAGTTAAACATGCCGGCTGGCGTCAACCCCTCGGCGCACGCCGAAGGCGTCCGACAGCATATATATAGCATGAATCTTTGCTGCATCGACAAGTCTGACTCGGATTCGGCGGGCCATGGAGGCGAACTTGGCGGGAATCTGCGGTGTGGCGGCGAGCCTGACGCGGCGAGCGCGGCGAGCCTGACGCCCGAGCCGCAGCGGTCTTGAGACGAACCTGGCGCCGGAGCCGGCCGGCCGGCCGGGCCGCGGCATGCCATTGTCTGAGTTACGGGCCCATTCAGTGCTACCATAACACTGAACTTTCACTCTGGCTGGATTCGCTCGTCGCTGAGGGGCTAAGTGTGGACGGTGGCGGCGGTGAAAAAGACGGCTGGGGACGGCAAGCCCGGGGAGATCGAGGCGTCAGAGCAGATCGGGAGGCGGCGGTGAAAAAGACGGCTGGGGACGGCAAGCCCGGGGAGATTGAGGCGTCAGAGCAGATCGGGAGGCGGCGGTGAAAAAGACGGCTGGGGACGGCAAGCCCGGGGAGATTGAGGCGTCAGAGCAGATCGGGACAAATGGTGACTCGGAGAGTGGAAATGTAGAGGTTCTCGGATGATTGCTGGTTATTTTTGGTATTGTATCGCCTTGTGGAAAGTTATTGTGGGTTATTTATATCGCCATTATAATATTGTTGGTGCACTTGTTATTTGTAATTGCGTCTGTATATCAGTTAAAATGTGTGAGACATTAAGTAGTGTTGGACTTCGTCCAAACAGTGGCGGCGGAAGGTATTTTCGGATGGGGGAGGGTGGGGGGGGAGGGCAAAGAAACCCAGGGCGCCCCCTCGGGCAAAGCGCCCCCCTTCCCCCCAAAAATGCAGCGAAATGATATCTCCTCGGATTTAGGCCACAATATTATACCAGTAAAACGCCCTTTTGGGCGATGACCGAGCTGGCGCGCTCTGGTAAAGCTAAAACAGGTTTGAAATATGAAACGGTACGAGAGCACACGTGCGCATTGACTGTGTCCCAATAATGAGTAACACATTCAATATTTTTACCGTGGTTATACCCTAGTATGCATAGTTTTAGGAACGTTCAGCTGAATGGAGATGTAAAAAGTAAACGCCGCTTCCCTGGGACAAACTACATACAAAGAATAACATGCATTCAAGTTAAATGTTCACCTTTTTATTTAATCATCTGCATTTTTCTGTGACACGTTATGGTTTCAAATTGATCGTGTTTCAATTTAAAAGTGAAATAACAACTTTTTATATTTCAAAAATTGAATTATGTGAAATAAATAAATATGTACTAACATATGGTGACGAACAGTATGATCCATCACTATCTCTGGTTTGAATGTTATTTGTAAACAAGTCATAGGTCCAGAAATGAAGTGATTGCTCCAAGAAGGGTGACAACGTCCCAGATTGGTCAATGAAACAAATCGCATACACTAAATACGTCGCCGTCCTTGGCCAAGCTAATCCGCGGAATGCATCACAGTTTTCTGAAACGTTTATTGATTGATTATTGATTGAGTATATGTAAGTAACACCTATGACGAATGAGGTCATAGGTGTTACTTACATATTCTGATTCAAGGATAGACTGTTGCCGGTATGACGTCACAACTCGTTTTGGTGACGCAAGATTATTGTGACGTCATATGCATTAATATAAATATTTTTCCAATTATGACAAATTGGTACTTTTTTCGCAAAAACGAATGCCAGAACCGTAATCAGGACACTCTTTTCCATCATTCCACGTACTTTTCCCAAGGTGAACTATTCCCTTTAACTGATCACCGTTTGACTTTCTGTAGAGGATATGTGATGAGGTGGGCGTAGATGATATGTAATGCGGGGATATATGAGATGAGCGCTGAGTCAGATCAGGGGCGGCGGCCGGCGGCGCACCGTGCGGGCGGTGTGAGTCGGGCACAGAGAGGGGAGATTCACGGTTGTCGGCGGTGTCGGTGGTGGTGATGTTTGAGGCTGAGCGTGAGCAATTAGATATTACGAAGGATTTGTGTTTCAAGGCAGAGCTAGAGGCCCTCCAGGCTAGAGTAGCGGAGCTTGAGGCGCAGTTAAGTAAGTGTAGGTGTAGAGATGAGCCGCAAGAGGGTGTAGCTCCTGACCAAGGAACGTATGCGCAGATTGTGGTTAGGGGATCAGAAAAGGAGCCTACAGGATCAGGGACCAGTGGTAGTTCTGATAGGGGCATAAGGGAGGAGGATAAGGCAAAAGTGGATAGTGCGGCTGGGGTTTGGAAGTGTGTTGGAGGGTCACGTTTCTGGAGACCCAACATTGTGGAAAGTAATGCTAGGGCCACAGACAGTAAGGATGAGGAGGGGTGCTGGGTAATGGAGGGTGGTAGCAGAATCTGGAGGAGGAAGAGGGAAGGGGATCAGGAGGGATGGACAAAAGTTCAGGGTAGAGTCAGGCAGTACAGCCCCAGGGAACATCAGCAGGTTACACTAGCAAATAGGTTCAGTGCGTTAGAGTCAGCAGCTGAAAGTGACAAGGTACAGATTCAGCATTTAGTGGTTGGGGACTCGAGGGTAAGGCCCTTAAGGCGAACATTCTGTGGGAAGAGGGACAAATGTATAGTTAAACCGGGGGCAAAAGTAGTTGATATGGGCCCTGTCATTGAGGCAGAACTGGGTAGGAGTAGCCCGGAGACAGTTATAATACAGGTGGGGGTGAACAACATAGGACCTAGACAGAGTGTGAGAATAGTAGCGGAGTACCGGAGCCTGCTGCAGAGGTTGAAGGAGTCCAGGAAACCAGTCATTGTGACTGGCATCCTCCCTCGCTGTGGAGCCAGTGAGGAGTGGTACTCAAGAGCTCTGTCTGTGAACAGCTCAGTTCAGAACTTATGTTCAGCTATGGGGCTTAGTTATGTAGACTTATGGGATCAGTTCTATGAGTGGCATAGGTACTATATGAAGGATGGGCTTCACTTATCGGATGAGGGGGCAAGGGCTTTGGGAGATGCCTACAGAAGTGTCATTCAGGGAAACTAGGTAGGAGGGGGGGGGGTTCAGGGACGCTAGTACTAGGGCATCAAGAAGTAAGCATTGGTAGAAGTTCATGTCAGAATAGGACAGTAGATCATAATTCCCTCAGAATTAGTAGAGTCAGCTCAAAGTATAAGATCACATGTGTGTTGCTGAATGCCCAAAGTATTAGGTCTAAATTTGATGAGTTTGAGTGTTATGTTGCCCTTGAAAAGCCTGATATCATTTGTGTAACCGATACATGGGTTAGTGAGGGGTATAATAGGGATAGGCTACAGGATTTCGAGTTACAAGGGTATAACATGTTCTCATACTGCAGAGAATCACGGCAGGGAGGCGGAGTGTTTGTATATGTAAATAGCTTGTACTGCACTACTAGAGTTGATGATTCTAGTAAAGTAAAAGAAGTAGAATCAATCTGGCTTGACATTAAAATTGGTACAGGAAACAGAGGAAGGTTGAGGATAGGTGCATTTTACAGACCAGGGAATCTTCCAAGGAACTCCCAAGCTGAAACAGACCAAGATATTTGTGAGGAAATACGTAGGAACTTTCGGGCTCAGTGTCTTATTATGGGAGATTTTAACTTAAGAGGATACGAAAGTATAGCAGAGGAAACAAATGAGTGTAGGTTGTATAGGCAAATCTTTGAAGAGGAGCTTTTCATGCATCAGTTTGTAACAGAGCCAACCAGACATTGCTCCATTCTAGACCTTGTATTCTCAGACAACAGTGATCTAGTTAGTGACATAAGTATTTGTGCAGGTCTAGGAACCAGTGATCACAATATGGTTAAATTCAATATCTCATCAGAAATGAGGCCCAAAGATAACCTTATTATGGTTCCAAACTTCAGCCGGGCTGATTTTGATGGTATTAGAAATGACCTCGCACAGGTAAAATGGAACGTTGAGTTGGCAGGTTTAGATGCATGTGAGGCCTGGAATGTTTTCAAAGCTAGATTAAGCCAAATTCAAAATCGGCATATACCCCTCAGGCACAAACGTAACAGAACCAAGGGCAATCCAGTTTGGCTTACCCCAGAAGTAAGGAGTGCTATACAAGCTAAAAGAAGTGCATTTGGCATTTTGAAGGGATCTTCACTAGATATAAATCAGAAGGCCTACCAGAATGCAAGAAATTCAGTTAAGAAAAAGGTCAGAGCAGCTAAAAGGGCAAGGGAACTTGATTTAGCTAGACATTGTAATGCAGATAGTAAGAAGTTCTTCAGTTTTTATAAGTTAAGTACAGTTTCCAAAAATATAGGTCCATTTAAGGTAGATGATGTGTTAGTTAGCAAGGACAGTGAAATGGTTGAAGTGCTTAATGATCAGTTTCAATCTGTCTTTACTATCGAGGACCAGAGTAGTATTGCAGCACTTCAGCCTGAGCTAGAGACAGAGGAGACTATAGGAGAGCTAGGTGGCATAAGTAGTGAACTTGTTCTAGAATATCTAAAGAAAGTAAGGCCTAACAAGGCAGAAGGACCTGATGAAATCCATGCTAGACTTTTAAGAGAATCTGAAAGGGAGTTGTCGGTTCCATTAGCCATAATATTTTCTAAATCACTTGCAGATAGTAAAATTCCACTTGATTGGAAAAGAGCAAATGTTGTTCCTATTCATAAAAAGGGAGATAGAAGTAAAGAGGAAAACTATAGACCAGTTAGTCTGACCTCATTAGTCTGCAAGGTGCTTGAATCAATCATCAAAGATAAGATTGTTGAATTCTTGGAGCAAAATGAACTCATCAAAGATACACAGCATGGCTTTAGGAAGGGCCGTTCTTGTTTAACTAATCTTCTGGAGTTTTTGGATGTTGCAACAGATAGCGTTGATCAGGGTAAACAGCTAGATGTAGCTTTTCTTGATTTCAGTAAAGCATTTGACAAAGTCCCCCATACAAGACTGGGGTTGCAACTTAAAATTCATGGGATCAGGGGCAAGATTCTGGATTGGATAGAAACGTGGCTTTCAGGACGCCAGCAAAGGGTTATATTGAATGGGTGCCAATCACAATGGAAGGAGGTTCTCAGTGGGGTTCCACAGGGCTCAGTCCTGGGCCCATTGCTTTTTATAATATTTGTGAATGCAATTGAGAACAGTATAGACAGC
The DNA here is from genome assembly GCA_036785665.1 of Chirona hameri. NCBI lineage: Eukaryota > Metazoa > Arthropoda > Thecostraca > Balanomorpha > Balanidae > Chirona > Chirona hameri. The sequence goes on along the minus strand of JAXIVJ010008921.1, from coordinate 27,278 downwards.
AAAGTCTTGAAATTTGCAGACGATCTAAAAGTTGTCAGGATTATTAGAGGAAAACATGATCAGGATGTTTTTCAATCAGATCTGGACAAGCTAGTTGAGTGGTCTGAAGCATGGCAGATGAAATTCAATTTGAGTAAATGTAAGATTATGCACGCTGGACGGGTTAGCAGTAAACATAGGTATGAAATGGGTGGGCAGAAAATGGAGCAGATTGAAAAGGAAAGAGATTTAGGTGTCGTGGTAAACAATAGACTATCAGCGTCAGACCAGGTTGTAGAAGCTAGGAAAAAGGCACTTAGAATGCTAGGGGCCATTAACAGAAATGTTTCCTACAAGAGTGAAAAGGTAATAACAAAACTGTATTGTGCATACGTTAGACCACATTTGGAGCATTGTGTACAAGCCTGGTCTCCAACATATGAGAAAGATTGCTGGTTGTTAGAAAGAGTTCAAAAAAGGGCAACAAAAATGATTAATTGTCTTGGTAGTTTACCTTATGAAGATAGATTAAGGAAATTGGGTATGTTTTCACTTAGATATAGAAGGCTAAGAGGAGATCTAATTGAAGTCTTCAAATTTGTAAATAGTCAGCATTCTGGATATTTAAAGGGTATGTTTGAGTTCAATAGGGAAAATCGAGGTAGAGGTCATCAGCATAAACTCATTATGAAACAAAGTAGGACTAGGCTACGACAGTCATTTTTCAGTAGAAGGGTTGTAGGACATTGGAATATGCTACCAGGGGATGTCGCTGATGCAGTGACACTTGCTTCCTTCAAAATTAGATTAGATAAATACTTTACAGAGAAGGGATTAGTTCATAAATACTCGTGGGATTAGCCTTCTTTTATGCAGGTAGAGTAAGGTGATTTGAAGGGGCGAGACTGGTGGAGGGGGGGGGGGGGGATTGGGGGGGGGGGGTGCAACCTCGGATGGGCCCAAGAGGCTCTTTGTTGCACTTTTCTTTATGTCTTTATGTCTTTTAAGGACACTACACTTTCCCCGTTAACTTCATGACGCGGTGAAAGCTATTTCGGCAGTAATTTTTTTAGCTCAAGACCCGTTCGTAGTCTAAATGAATCATTAAACCTGTAAGCCGTAACAACAAGTTTTTTCGCCAGTAGAAAACAAAACACTGTTAAATTACCCGGCACATCAGGCTTTTCGCCGTTAAAATGCTACTAAGAAAATAACAAATGGAAATGTGTAACCTGCCTTCGAGTTTTCTTCTTCGCATCTTTATCTTACCAGTTGTATTTCTGCGCAGGGGCGGATCCAGGATTTTTTCAAGGGGGGGGGGGGGGGGGGGGGGGCGGCAGGGTATAGGGGCGCATTTTTTCCGGGGAACAGGGGCGCCCCCCGCCGCCCCCCCTGTATCCGCCCCTGTTTCTGCGATAACGAAAAAGGAACAAGCCATTGAAGTACACTAACATATTTACACTTCAATTTATAACATCGCTATTCGTTGAACCGCTTCATTAGTTTTGGACGCAGTGGCGGCGGAAGTGGGGGGGGGGGGGCAGGGTGCTCCCCCATCGAAAGAGGGTCGAGGGGGGGCAAACATGTCTCCCCCCCCCCCCCCCCCCCAAAAAAAAAAAAATCACGCCAATAACATTTTTAGAGATCCGCACCATAGATACGACGCATTGATGAGAAATGCATATCCAAGGCATAAGGACTCTAAATTTTCGCGCCGCTGCGCGGCGCAATTTATTTCAGGGTTTCAGGTGTTGAGCCTAAAAAAATATTCGAAGATGATATAGCTGATTCCAAAGTGGTGTCGCTGGTTCAAAGTTGGTATGGCCCCTGCCACACTTGTCATACTGCATTCTCCATCCTTGTAACGCGCCTTTTCATCCGCTTTGTTTGGCCCTTTCAACGCTTGGGAAGGGGCCCTTTCAACGCTCGGGAAGGGGCCCTTTCGAGGCGCCGACGCACCCCCCCCCCCCCTGGCCGACATCCTGGCTACGTTTCTGTTTCAACTTAAACTTGCTAAGCGTTCCACACTTATAACGGTCGGTACTCACAAGTTCTTGGTAATGAATTCACTGTCCGAGCTAAAATTAGCCTGCCTACGCATTGTTATTTACCATGAAGGCATATAATATGTTTCATGCACTCTATCTTTTGCAAATATGTACCAAACTTCTATGAACAATCAATAAGAATTTGAAAAAAGTGCATTTAAATCGGCAGTTTAGCTTGACCCCGGACGGCGAACTAATTAGTGTTCACGACTTTAAAAATAAAAATAAAAAATTTCCCATCAATTTTCAACAAACAGGTATGTATTATACTGCAATGCACACATGAAACATTTATCTAAACCGTTTATCCATAATCAATCAATAAACGTTTCAGAAAACCGTGATGCATTCCGCGGATTAGCTTGGCCAAGGACGGCGACGTATTTAGTGTATGCGATTTGTTTCATTGACCAATCAGGGACGTTGTCACCCTTCTTGGAGCACTTACTTCATTTCTGGACCTATGACCTCATTCGCTGGGTCGCGACTCGCGAGTATATTGGTCACGATTGAAAATGTGTGAATGTTTACACTATGGCCTTGTATGAGTAGAGTTGGAGTGGCGTTGCGTGAACACACCCATAATGTTCATGTGCATAAATAAATGTGATATACCTACCTACAAATGTGTTTATATGTGTGTTCATCGGTTTGTGGTGGATGTAAATAGATATTGCAGCTACTGGTACTAGCCACCAAACAAAAGGTGTGCCTTTTCAAGACGAGTGTGGACATTATTTTCAATTGAAAATCCAATGAAAATTGACGAAGTTATAGCCAATAATATTTCGAGCTAAGCGGAAATTCAACGTAAACAATAAATCAACTTTGTCAAAATTGAATCAATATATTGCATGAACACCGACCAGCCACCAATCAACAAATGCGCCTTATCACTAGGCATCTATTGGTATTTCAATTGGAAATCGGTTCACAATTGGCAGAGGTAATTACTTAAAACTGTAACTACAGGCAGAATGTATCCCTAATGTATCGCAGTTACAGGTGCATGTGCTTCTAATTCAGTGGCACACGCAGGGGGGGGGGGCTCAAAGGAGTCAGCTGACCCCCCCCCCCCCCCGAAATTTCTGAGGGGGCCCGCATCAAAGGACTCGTATTCTGTCCTCATACCTGGCAGGGCCCGGTCTGGGTAAAGCCTGATCGAGGCATGGGCCCGGTGCTGGCAAGGGCATGACATGGGGCCCGGTCCTTGCATATTCTTGATGCGGGCCGTTTCTGGTAGGGGCCCGGTCTTGACCAGGCCCGGTACTAGCAAAGGCGTGGCATGGGGCCCGGTCAGGATGAGGGCCCGGTCACAACAGGACCCGGTCCTTGCATATTCTTGATACGGGCCCCTTTCTGGTAGGGGCCCGGTCTTGGTCAGGTCCGATCGAGGCAGGGGCCCGGTGCTGGCAAAAGCGTGATATGGCCATGGGGCCCGGTCAAGACGAGGGCCCGGACACAACAGGGCTCGCTCCTTGCAAATTGTTTGATACGGGCCCCTTCCTGATAGGGGCCCGTTCCTGCGAGGGGCCCGATCAAGTAAGGGTCCCAGTGCTGGCAGAGGCGTGATAGCACCGCCCGGTCAGGTCGAGGGCCCGGTCACAACAAGGAAGGCCCGGTCCTTGCAAATTATTGATACGGGCCCGTGCCTGGTAGGGGCCCGGGCTTGGTCAGGGACGATCGAGGCAGGGGCCCGGTGCTAGCAAAGGCGTGATATGGGGCCCGGTCAGGACGAGAGCCCAGTCACAACAGGATCCAGTCCTTTCAGATTCTTGATACGGGCCCGTTCCTGGTAGGGGCCCGTTCCTGGTAGGGGCCCGTTCCTGGTAGGGGCCCGATCAAGACAGTGTCCCAGTGCTGGCAGAGGCGTGATATGGGGGCCCGGTCAGGTCGAGGGTCCGGTCACAACAAGGAAGGCCCGGTCCTTGAATTAATAGGCCACGTTTTGGCAACAAAATTGGGTCCCGGACAGGTCAGGTCAGGTCACCAGGTCAGGTCAAATGGCATGACCACCAAACAGCTTCTTGGTAGCACCGCCGGCACAGTGGTTAAATGAATGGTGGGGATCAACAATCATGTATGCTCAAGCTCAAACTTGATCCTGCAGCACCTAAAGCAGTGTATCGGCAAACAATGTTTTTCTGACTCCAAAACGCTGGTCCCAGCTTTGCTCAGTACTAGATTCATGATGGTCGCTCTCATCCAGTTTGCCCGCCAAAAATAGCAGCCCGCCCAAAGCCGAAGAGTACGAATTCGCCGAGACTTGACCTTGACAAGGCTGTCTGTGTTATAAGATATTGGTCACAAATCTCCTACGGCCCCAAAGTCGAGCCATAGCCATTCTTGATGTTGTTATTATGAAAGAGGCTAAGGTTGCTGAAAACAGAATTAACTGCATACGCTTTTTAATTTTAAAGCGCACTGGTGATGTTGAGTGTGCAATATTCAAAAGAAAATCATAGTCCGCAAAGAAGTGATTCTAAATAGTGATGAGGAGACTACAATTTTACGAATGTGTGCCAATCATGAGCTGTACGAATGTATTTTTTTTATCTAATGGGGGGGGGGAGTTTCGGGAACCAAATTTTGCAGGTGAAATCGGACACGCTATATCTACCGACACACACCACAACTCCATATTGGCCCGCGAGGTGGCAATATCCCTTTAATGTGGCTGAAGTTTTCCTGGTGACAAAGGTAACCTAAGATTAGACGTCTCTGTCCCACACTGGTCATTGTGTTATGCGAATAGTCGAGGTGTAGGGCGGTCATAGTGAGTCTGGTTTCCCACTGTAATGTGCCGAGTCTGATGCCTGTCAGAATTGTCCTGTCAGAATGACGGAGTTCAACTAGGATCAGACATGTTGGCAGCGGGGTTTCCAACTTCTTACGAGCGAGGCTAATTTGCTGCTTCGGTTCCCACCAAGCAGGCATCACATTACGAGATAGTTCCCTAACCAGATTAGTCCGCGCCGTGCCGGGGGGAGGGGTAGACACCCCTAAGCTTTTTCAAAGATAGCGGAAAAAACGGCGGCGTGCAGCGCTGCCATTTTTGGCACAGGTGTTTGAGCATCAATTACGCACATTGTGTAAAATTCTTGACTTCAAGTCATCTCAGACCAGGTCACCAGGCAACGTGAACCCACCTCCACAAAAGTTTGCAGTCGTACCACAGTCACAGTTTTTGACCGATCGGTATCAAACGTACAGGCTGTCATAAGGTCATTGGTACCTACAATTCGTTTATCTCGGATTTTTTATATCGATGACCTAAGGTCGGGTCAATTTCGTGACCTCCCATTATAAGTCAATGGGGAAATATTAAAATGCTTCCTCTTCCGAGGATATGCATGATATCAGTCAAATTCCTTCTGGATCATGTTATCATAAGACATGCTTAATGATCCAGGTGAAATTTGTGTTCAGTGACCCCTACAGGGTCAGCTGAGGTCATCCGAGATCACCAACATTTATTTATCAATAACTCTCGACAAAATGGAGATAGAGAAGTGAAACCGACACCAATGTGTTTGTCCGTCGAAACACGTCTCCTGATATGCAACATGACCTATTTGGGTCACCACTTGACCTAGACCTGAGGTCAAATTTACCAGTTGACCTAACCTGGTCAACATGAATGTGATTCGAAACGCCTTGACGAGACAAGCATGATAGTGTCATAATTATTGCTTTATCTTTATTGGGTAACAAGTTATTTGCGAAACAAATGCCAAAAAATAGCCACTTTGACCTTCGATGACCTCTGGAGTCTGGAGCCTAAACTATTGACCTGAGCTATACAAAAAAAATGAGTACACCTTGGTGATTGCATATTCCAAGAGCTTTCGATTGCTTATATTTGTCTGTTTCTAGCTAGCATGGTTCCCGAGATATTTTGGGTTTTTGGAGCAAAGTCCTAAAACTGGCAAATCTGACCTTTGATGACCTCTGGTGACCTCAATATTGACCGGAGCCAAAATATGACCGAACTAGTTTCCAAATGTTTTTTGACGAACTTTCGAACGGTATTTTCGGTTTGTCTACGTCTCATAGGAGCTGAGTGTGAGTGAGCGTCGAAACGCCCCCCCCCCCCCCCCCCCCCCGGCACGGCGAAGGTGGCGCTGAGTACCGGCACGCCAGGAGACCTGAGCTGGCGGGCGCCAGGAGACCTGAACTGAAACCCTGAGAGGTGACTTCGGCAATTTGCTGTAAATATTTGATGAAGGCTTACATACGAACCACCCTTTAATTTCATACGGGGCATTTCAGAGCGATCGCATGATTATTTATCGACTATAAGAAGACACACCGTATTTTACTGCTGTAGTGTCGACATGTGAAATATTCTTGTTGTGCCAGTGTGTCTAATGTACACATTCAAAGAAAGTTAACAAAAATTATAGTATAAGACATAAGCACTATAATGCAAATATAATTACCTAAGCTTGGCCTTGCAGGCTATGTAGGCTCGTAATATGGACTATGTAGGTGCATACTAGGTTCACTTTGAATTCTGCTCACGCATATTTGATACCCGAAAACGGCCGCGAATGTCGACCACGACTTGGTTTAGGATGAGAGAAGTCCATGCATAGGTGCCAATGCATTTCGAAGCGTGACGTCTTTAATGTCACAGGATGCAATAACTTCTACAACTACTCGCGAATCCGATGAACCAACACCAATGAGCCAATAGAAATTAACGTGTCGTTTTAATGACTTTTCTTCTTGATTCACCGCCACCATCACATTTTGATTGGAGAACTTCGGCAGAGCACGCCCGTACAAAGAAATCTAATTTATTTTGTGATACAATTTATGTCAACGCTGACAGCAGAGTGGGTTTTAACTGCTACACGGTACACGCCAGCGGCGGTGCCACGGGGGGGGGGGGGGGCAGGAGGGGCAGTTGCCCCCCCCCCTCCTGTCGTCGGGCAGGGGGGAACATATCTTTTTGCCCCTCCTGTCATTTAAGGAGGCCCCTCCATGCTTCAAAAAGGCCCATCTCGCAGGCCCCATCACAGAGGTCACAGGTGCCCCTGTAAGCCAGGAGGTCCTGTGGAGGTCAGAGGGGGCCTTTGAAAGCCAGAAAAGGCTATCTGGAAGTCAGAGGGGAGGTCAGAGGTGGCCCCTAGGGGTCAGAGGGGGTCCTTTGGAGGTCAGAAAGGCCACCGAAGGCCAGAGGGGGCCATATGGAAGCCAGAGAGGCCCTCTGGAGGTCAAAGGCCAGAGATCTCCTGCAAGGGCGTAGGCAAGAGGGGGGGGGGGGAGCAAGGGGGCCATGTCCCCCTGGAGGCCAGGCAGGCCCCTCTGGCGACCGAGCGAGGGCCCCTGGGGCCGAAGGCCACAGTGTTTTGGATGGTGTCAGGCGCCCGCGAAACGCCTTACGTCGCATAAAAGAACGCCCACCAACCTAAATAAATCGTAACACGAATAAATAACAGCACTTGCTTGTCTGTTAAAGGCATGTATATGTAAATACGTACACAAGGGCTCAGACAGTGTGTAGAGGGCCTCTACCAGCTTTTAAAGGGCCCTGCCGATCTGCAGATGGCCCCCTGCCGGCATTTAGAGGGCCCCTGTCGGTTGTAGAGGGGCCTCTGTCGGCATTTATAGGGCCTGCCGATCCGTAGAGGGTCCCTGCCGATCTGGAGAGGGCCCTCTGCCGGCCTTTAGAGGGCCCTGTCAATCTGTAGATCGACCTACCAATCTTTAGAGGGCCTCTTCCGGAATTTAGAGGGCCCTGTCGACCTGTAGAGGGCCCTGGCGGCCTTGTGAGGGCCATTCCGGCCTGTGAGGGCTCTTCCGGCTTCTAGAGGGCCCTGTCGACCTTTAGCCGGCCTTTAGAGAGCCCTGCCGATCTGTAGATCGCCCTGCCAATCTGCAGAGGGCCTCTGTCGGCATTTAGAGGGCCCTGCCGACCTGTAGAGGACCCTCTTCCAGACTTTAGGGGCCTTGTCGATTTGCAGAGTACCCCAGACAATCTATAGAGGGCTCTCTGCCGGCCTTTAGATGGCCCTGCCGGCCTTTAGAGGGCCCTGAAGGCCTTTAGAGGGCCCTTCCGGCCTTTAGAGGGCACTTCCGGCCTTTAGAGGGCCCTTCCGGCATTTAGAGGGCCTTCCGGTCTGTATAGGGCCCTTCCAGCCTTTATAGGGCCTTGTCGGTCTTTAGATGGTCCTGTCGGCCTTTCGAGGGCCCTGCCGATCTGTAACCAATCTGCAGAGGGACTCTATCGGTATTTAGAGGGCCCTGTCGACCTGTAGAGGGCCCTCTTCCAGCCTTTAGGGGCCCTGTCGATATGCAGTGTCCCAGCCAATCTGTAGAGGACCCTCTGTTGACCTTAAGTGCCCCCTGTCGACCTGTAGAGGGCCCTCTTCCAGCCTTTAGGGGCCCTGTCGATCTGCAGTGTCCCAGCCAATCTGTAGAGGGCTCTCTGTTGACCTTAAGAGGCCCCTGTCGATCTGTATAGGGCCCTCTGTCGGCCTTTAGGGGACGCTTCCGATCTGCAGATGGTCATCTGCCGGTCTTTAGAGGCCCCTGCCGATCTGTAGAGGGTCTTTGCTGTCCTTTGGAAGGTCCTGTGGTGGTAGAGGTGGTCCGCCGGTCGAGCGCCGGTGAGGCTCTCGAAGGAAGATCAGTCAAAGTTCTCATTGTTTTTCGGTGTATGCTAGTAACGTCTGAGAGGAGTACAAGACTTTGACAATGTACGAGTATTAACCCGGCATTGGCTGGGGTCTCAGCCGAACACCAATGGCTGGGGTGGCGTTTCCTCTCCCCCTGGTTATCTTCTGAACCAATAACCGCAGCGTCGACCTGCAGAGGTGGCCAAAGATCTCGTCTGGGCACACATTCGGACAACCACGTTGGCCCGTACTTTCCTGAGCGACCCCCCAGTGGAAATATTTATCCTTGTACGATTTTGAATTAGAAGTGTCTTGACGAGACAAACACGATGGCGTAAAAAATAGTACCTTATCTTCATTAGGTAAAAAGTTATTTGCGTAAAACTGTTTTACCAAACAAAACAAAATACATTTGATTACATTACATTGGAGCCTAAAATATTGACCTGAGATCAAGTTTGAGGACACACAGATGGCGATTAAATATTTAAAGAGCTTTCGATTGCTTTTTTTCGTTTGTTCCTAGCTATTATAGTTCCCGAGATATTCGGGGGTTTCTCGAGCGAAGTCCTAAAACTGGAAAATCTGACCTTTGATGACCTCTGGTGACCTCAATATTGACCTGACCTAAAAAAGACAGATATACCTTCCATAGAGCTTGTCTCGAGCTATCTAACGCCGTTTTCTGCTTGTCGCTACGTTGCGTGGTTTTCGAGATCTTAGGTGGGGGGGGGGGGGGTCGGAAACCGCCCTCCCCCCCATCACCACCACCAGGGCGTGTAATTATCAGAGGCCCTCCAGGGCGCGTGTTAAGATATGACTCTATCGTGTTGTAGAAACCCCTGGTATCACAATATTGTGTATTTTGTTCAAGAAAATGTATATGCAAACGGTATCCAGAGCTTTCTGTAAATCAAGATATAAGAAGCATGTTATTTCGTTATTTTGTAGAGATTTTGTAACTTCATCGTACAAGTGCACAATCGGCAAGTACGTTCTGTGTTGTTTCCTCAATCTGAATTGAAGAAGATTCAGGATATTATTTTGATTAACCCGCGCCCCGCTGGAGGTGGCAGAATCTGCCCCCCCCTGATTTTCTCAATAACTTGATCTTTTTTTATATCGATGTCAACCTTTCAGTTCCTTATGCTGCATCCATTCTTCGTCTAATCATAACACTTCAATGAAAATCGTGTAGTACTTTGGGAGATAATGACGTTTTAATCACATCATGTCATGCCATTTTTGGTGGAAAAACAATAAATGTTTGAAAAATCGTAGACAATCTAGTTCTGAAGAAAATTGCAAATACAAAAGCAGAAAGAAAGGAAATAACATTATATTGAAATGGCTATCACAGATTTGCAAAATTTTGAGTTTTGACTCCCAAAAATAAAAATAAAATAAAAATGTTCGTTGTGGAAAGTTATTTGTCACAACATACAACATACTGTACTATTTTAATTATGTGCCCCCCCCCCCCCCCCCCCTTGGCTACGAGGGTCCCTGTGACCCCCCCCCCCTAGGAGAATTCCTGTCTACGCCCCTGGTATCCTGTAGGCCAGAGGGGGCCCTATGGAGGTCAGAGATGCCCCTGAAGTCCAGAAACGACCCTCTGGAAGCCAGAAGGAAGGTGAGAGGAGCCCTATGGAGGTCAAAGACCCCTTTTCAAATGGAGGTCCCCTAAATTTCGACTTGCCCCCCCCCCCCCCTGACAAAAAGCGGTGGCGCCGCCCCTGCTACCCGCACGCACATAATGCTGTTTTTGAAGCCGAAACTGGGTGGCTAAATCTGAGTGACGGAGCACCCGAGCGAAAACTGTGAAACCAACAACTGCTAGATGACCGCATCAAACTTAAATGAACTAGCAATTCACCGTAGTCGTTTCATTTCACACACCATCGTGAGATCTAGTATATTACGTGTGGAACTTATCGCATTAGTGGAGTACTTTCACTGCTGAATCCGTCATGTGACTTAACCTAGTCACCGCGCAGCCCATTGGACGACGTGACAGCAGCCTCCGTTATGGTTCGCTTTGCTTCCCTGACAAATTGCATGGCGCTGAGCAATGCCGCAACTCATGCTGAGTCTGCAATATTATCTCTCACTCCAGCTGTTCCTAACTGTTGTGTTAGCCTAATCGTGGCGCCACATCATACAATACAATCTGCAAACATTGGAGACTGACCCATTTGCTGCAGTTAATACAGTAAAATCACTCATTACATTTGTTACTACATTAAACGACCAGAAATGCATAAACGAATGTATAAACACCAAGATGGTTATGACTATTAACAAGTAACGGCAGGGCATACATATGTAGCTGTTTATTAGATGGGTGGTGGATAGATCTCATCAGTAGACTTCTTCAGCACCACAAAACTACACAATGGAGGCGTTTGTGTGATGTTAATACGGTTTGGTGGAAATATAGCAATTTAAACATTTTGCTTTTTCGTTCATTACCTTGACTCATAAATGCTAAACCGATTTTTTTTATTTCGGGTTGTGAACATATATTTTCATATACAAATTAATGGACGTCGTTAAACCCCCCAAAATGCGAAGGTTTTAGATCAGTGATCGGTTGCCCTTGAGGAAATGCACTTATGCATCGTGTGTACTTTGGTGATGCTGAACACGTTTGTTGACGAAATGCGTCCACCGTCAACAAGCACCTCGAAGCGTGCTTGTATCCATTAATCGTATAAGCTTTGTATGGTGAATGGTTTTGGCTTGTCGTTTCATAAAGCACTTGGTGTTCGCAGGCACGTGTACATGTGCACTGCCGGAGTGCTCGTTGATTAAACGTCAACCGCTGACAAGGCTACAAATAACCATTTCGGTGTTTGTAATCAGTTTACAACGTCTTACACGCAGGGCGCAACCACTGGATAGGATATGGAACAATAAATACTGTTCTTGACGCGAGGAAGATGCAATATATCTAATAACAATACATACTTATAATAATACATCTCAAAATACATATTTTTGAAAATCCCTGGCAAATTGAGGCAGATAATGCTGATCAAGTTTGCAATTATTGGCTGCTTCTGTAGAACGCTAATCACTAATCAGTAGACGCAATTATTTATGCTGAGGCAATCACGTCTCATAGCTGGCCTCACAACGGCTTCTCCTTCGCATTGCACTGCTAACAGCTCTGTCATGCAGAGTGGTTAGCACGCGTTATCTAATAGCATGATTGCTGTGAGGTCGTGGGTACAATGGAAGGCGCAATGGACATTATAAACTGCGTTGCAGGGATCTGGCCCCAAGCCCTCGGACGAGCCGGCGGTGCATGAAAGAGAAAGCCACCGGGGGACATGGCTATATGTAGAGACGTGTATGTGAATAGCTAAACGTAACCTGGAGGTCAGTGTTACGGACTCCACGGCGCAACAGGCTTGGCATCGAGTGTGCAAACCGGACAGTCACATTCGCAATACAAACTTCGTCGTATGACACGAATACAGAGTCGACTGGCCGCGCGCGAAATGAATAGGTACTGTAGCGCCTTCAATTGCACTTTCAGTTTTGAAGAGGACATGAATCAGTTCCTAGATGGTGCATGAATTCTCGTCTGCAGCATGCAATAGGTCACACATGGCGCTTTGAAACGAGGCGAAGATGGCGGGAGGATTGAAGATGGCGGGGCGGATTTGAATAATTGTGATGACGAATGGAGACGGCAGAACGCAAAAATGCGAATCTCTCTGCTTCGAGTTCTTAAAATTGAAACGAGGTCTTCGGATAAGTTGTCAGGCAAGGCGATATTCATGTTAACCCTATTTGTAACAGGGGGGGGGGGCGGATTCCGCCCCCCCCCCTCATGTTTTTCGCAGATATCTTCAGAACGGTTGGGAGCAGGCCCATTAAATTTTGGGACTTTTCATAGAATTTAACTCTGCATTTGGAGTCAAAATTTTGAGTTCTTAACCTGAACAGAGGCGGTTCCAGAGCACAGTTTTGGGTGGGTTCGGAGGCGACATTTGGCGATAATACGGAAATGCGATCTTCACGGTTTCTTCCTAACTACATCAAGTGTGAAGGAGTTACATCGGCTTACGGTGATTGCAACAAGTGAAAATTAGTTGATGTTAATGAAATATCATACAAAATTGCATGACAGAGGCGGTTTCAGGGGCTTGAAAAGGGGGGGAGGGTTTCCAGGAAGTGTTCAATGCTTGGCGGGAAGCCAATAGAGCAATGTAAGGGGCATTTATAGCTATCAAGATGTAAAAGATAGCTTCTGCTTCCATTATTTGCATAATTTATTACATATAGAGTTTCAGGGGCGTTTTCAGGAACATGAAAAGGGGGCGACTGGCATGGTGATGACAATATGCCAGCGATAACGGCGCAATATACGTTTAGCTTATAATAATATATGCACATATGAGACCAGAAAAGGGAATAAAGTCATTTTTTGCAGAGGCGCGCTCAGGAATGGAAGAAAGGGGGTCATATTATTGCAAGGAAACTAAGAGGCATGGGCGTACAATGACATAACATACTGCAGTTTTCGGATGAAACACGCACCACAGGCTACTCTACGAACGATTATAAGATAATAGGCGAGTCCAGGTAGGGTAAAAAGGGGGGTAGCAATGTTACTTGAAGTTGTAAGTGAAATAGTCACTGTTGACTAGTTAGTATCATAACAGCGGATAATATACTTATCAAAAGGTCTTGCGCCGCCCCAGTTTGGATCCTGGATACGCCTATGATGAAGTACAACATGCAAAAAGGAACTATCTACGATCAGTAACATATTTATAGTGCTGGGTAGCAACTTGTCTGCGGTTAATATTTTCCCCAATTTTACCCCCCTTTTTCACTAACCTGGTACCGCCTATGGCAAAAATTATGATTTATAACTGTTTTTTCTAATGTCTCAATCACATACCATTTCATTTATAAAAAAACACATCAAAAAATGGTTTTATTACGCATTTACTTCACCCCCATATTGAGTGACCTGCACACGCCTATGATTTTGAATTTTCAAACGTCACCATCATATATCAATGTCCAATTCAATCTCTATCGATTCCTATTAGTTGTGTTAAAATCGGTCGATAAACATGAAAGCTATGTTGGATCAAAAATACCACTAAAATTTGTAGTTTTTCCCCCCTGTTGCCCCCCTATCCCAAATGTATATTTTTTATTATTTATAAATGTAGATCGTGTTGAGGGGAACCAAACACCGTTTAATTTGTGAAAATCAGACGGGTAGATCTCGAGATCTCCGGGGGGGGCGGAATCCGCCCCCCCCCCCCCTGTTACAAATAGGGGTGCCAGGAGCCTGTTACAAATAGGGTTAAACAACTGGATCACTTAAATAAATAATGATGCACTTACGTCACATCTGAGATCATCCATGTCTTCTGAGATTAATCCTTCATGGTTATGTGGGACAAAGAACCGGTATAACTAATGCATTATTTGGCGGAAGACGTTATCGGTCTCCCCTTAGTTATTAGTAAATCCCTATAATATACCTACCAATCTATAGAAAATATCACGTTTAGTAACTATGGATGTCTTCCCCAAGACATTTTGCACTATAACTAATTCTAACTTCAATAATTGATATCTCGCCGCTTCCGTCGCCTCGCCCGTCGCCATACTTTGTTTACACGCCAGCTGACGACGACCGACCTTGATACAAGTATAGACGGCGTTCACGGCGGCCCGGCTATGACGTCACATAACTGAATTACGTTGTAGGGTTAGGTTAATGCCGCTCACTAAACCCTATCACGCTCTCACTAAACCTCCGTTCCTGGCGAAGCGCAGGACTTGTGTTTGAGACCGAAGGTCGGCCGCGCAGTGGTCGCCGCCACGACGTGACCTTGCACGTCAATCACCAGCTCGCGAAATGTTTCGGCGGCATTTTCACTCTGCAATAAAATATACAGTCATTGTTCCAATGACGTCATGGACGATCCTTATTTTCCTGTGAATCTTCCTGCGTCGATATATCTTTCTGCGTAGTATGGCGACGATCATGGTGGATCGTGGTGGACGATCAGTCGTGACACCCTCCGGAAATATTTGGGTTCCAACATTGTTAGGTAATATACATTCTAAATAACATAACAGGTACAGAATAGTGTATTGAAAGATGCATAGTGTTATTTTTTAGTTATAGTAATAGTTAAGTTTTGTAACATCTAAAACGTCAAGGACGTTTAGTGTCTTTGACCCATTATTTGTATTTGTATTTGTATTTGGAATATCGCCAACAGAAAAAAAACTCCACTTACAGGCGAAGTCATTGCTTACAACACACATAGCATAACAGTGACATAAATGCACTAAATACATAAATAAGGTTGCAAAATTACCAGATTAAATGAGCACACTGACAGTAAAAGTAAAATATACTGATAGCAGTGCTACACTGTTCAAAGTAAATAGGTTACTAAAGTGAAACAAGTTTTGCACCCAACACTACTTAACGGCTACAAACTGGCTATCTGGGATTTGTGACAATTTTGGTTTTTGACCCCTCAAAATAAAAATAAACGATTAAAAAAAAATCCCTCAAAATCTACATTTTCAAATATTTTCCAAACACCGGAAGATATGTTGAGAAACCACATGTAGACAATATCCAAACCAAATTTAAAGGCAATATCTTTATTTTTGACTGACTTATCGCTCCCTAAGTATGAGTAACTCATGACGCCATATTTGAAATTGCGTTTTTTGGCTTTTAGTGACCAGATACAAACAAATAAATGCCAGCATTGTATTTCTGAGACAAAACTGGCCTATACATATGCCGTGTTTATTTATATTTATCAATTTCAAATTTGGACCTTATTTGACCTGAACTTGACCTTATATGGTGTCATATTGTAAAAATGACTGCTACTATCGAATTATACGTGTAAAATAACCCATACAACATGTGTTGCATGGCTTTCGCAGACCTGTGACCTTTTGTGACCTGACCTTGACCTTGACCTTTGCTTACAATTTCACTTTTGCTTATGCGGGATATGTATTATACCTTTGAGAGAACTATGTGCGATAGTAGTCGCAATCTAAGGCTGTGGATGAAATGTATGGCCCAAAAACTCAAATATCTCAATTTTATATGTGACCTGACCGTGACCTCACATGTTACCTTATTTGGAAAATGTGTGTGTATGCTTTGGATGCATCTTGTTGAGAGCTTTCGATTGCCGCCTTGCGCGTCTCGCTGCGGTTATTGGTTCGGAAGATAACTAGGGGGGGCGACCCCCCCCCCCCCACCCAGCCAATGGCGTTCGGCTGAGACCCCAGCCAATGCCGGGTTAATGTAAAATTGGATATGTTAAAGAGCAATCGCATTTGATTAACACTATGAAGTCCGTTTTTCGAAATTCGCGCCCAGTCGCCCAATATCATCGTGCACAGTTCGGTTTTCTTCCAGCCAATGACCTTGACGAGCAGCTCACCACTACGCACCAACATCAATTAATTGCAGCGTTGTGCAACAATGGTAAATAGTGATATTTATGCTTAAGCATTCTGTCGAAATTTGTAATGTCAGAAAACATTTCATGCCTTATGCCCGATTTAAGCCCAATAATTGGATGAAATAAAATATAAATTCCGAATGGATAAGATTAATTCCGAAGGAATTTTGATTTTTCCGAAGGGATTTTGATTCCGACCGAGTTGTTTTGTGGCAACAACTCAAGTGCGCCAGATTCGTTTCATGTAGTTAACAGGAACCACAATGTATAAGTGCATTGCCGCCTCATCCAATTGTTGTAATAGCGTCAGCTGACGGTTGGTCAGATGCAGTTAACTGGAACAAGCGCTTCCATAATCCATATATGTAGTGGTGCGTAGAAATCGTAAATAGTTTTTTAGATTCTTATAAAAAATGAAATAAATGATTGTTTTTTTTGTATTTGCGCTGGTTGGGTAAGCCTTTGATGACGATTAAAAATCCTAAGTAGTCCTTAGGACTTGTTTAAGCCGGTTTTTGCGATATCATCCGATAGAGGCAGTGTCCCTTTAAATGGCTAAACTGTGCAGATACTGTGAACGACATGGGACTTGGGAGAAAAACGAGGAACAGAACGAGAATGGTTTTGCTTAGTACGTGTCAAGTTGTATGCAGTAATGTGCTCGTCGTTGTGTTTATGTCTTAAGTTTGCCTTGCAGTTCTGTCCAAATCGCTTTCATTACAAATCAATCGGACCGGGAAATGGGCAGCGAATGAATTGGCTGGCTATATAAATTAGCTGGCTATATAAATACATGGTTTTATTAAAATACATACCTAAATCGGACCGGTTAATGGGCATCGAACGTTTTGGCTGGCTATATGAATTAGCTGGCTATATAAATACATGGCTATATAAATAAATGACCATATAAATTGCAGGCCTTCTAGTTTAGACTTTAAAGAACAATATGTCGATAAGTTCAACATTATCCGCTGGTCTCACCGTCAACCTGTCAGCTAGAGATCAGAATAGAACGGGAAATTTGAACGGAATCCTATAGCGGAATGGAAATGGAATAGAGCGGAACACGTTTCTCTATGCCGAGTTATGGAACAGAATGGAAGGGGCCAAGTTGTTCAGACCTCTGCCTCTAAATGGAATGGAATGGAATTAAATGGAATGGGCGAAAAGTTTATTGAGAAGTGATGTAAGTTGTAACGGAATGGAACGGAGGAACCAATAGTTAATGGAACGGAATGGAATGGGAAGCAAAATGTTGTACTGTTCTAATCCCCATCCTGTCTGCACTGGCTGGCTTTCCAGTGGCCCGTCTCCAGTGGCCTCGGTCTTCGCCTCTCCACGAGGGGCAGCTGGACGGGAGAATGAAAGGGAGAAAGCTTTGCTTCCCCTCGATATTGCTCAACGGCAACCTTATGTGACTGGCAATTAGCCCAGCAAAGGCAACTGACCAATGCTGTGTCAACGAGCCATGACCCTTATGACTCAGAGACCGTCAGAGCCCGTCAGAGACCGTCAGAGACCGTCAGAGACCGTCAGAGACCGTCAGAGACCGTCAGAGACCGTCAGAGACCGTCAGAGACCGTCAGAGACCGTCAGAGACCGCCAGAGACCGCCAGAGCCCGTCAGAGCCCGTCATAGCCCGTCAGAGCCCGTCAGAGTCCGTCAGAGCCCGTCAGAGCCCGTCAGAGCCCGTCAGAGCCCGTCAGAAGCTGTCAGAGCCCGTCAGAGTCCGTCAGAGCCCGTCAGAGCCCGTCAGAGCCCGTCAGAAGCTGTCATTTGTCAGATTGTCAGCTGTCAGAAGCCGTCTCCCGTCAGATAGTGTGTCCTCATGGGTCCGACCAGCTGCCTTGTCACCGCGCGGCGCCAGTGACTGCCGACATGATGTGATGTGACGCGTGACATGATGTGAGATGAAGGCAATCCCGTCACGCGACCGGACCAGACAAATGTCGTGACGCTCAAACAGGCGTGACGTTACATGTTGTAGCGTGACCCGATGTGACGTGACGCGGCGCCATCTCCCCGAACACGATCGCCACGGGGAGGTGACGAGCCAGACAGCCAGGCACAAACCAAGCGAAACATTGCAGGGCGGAATTCGTTCAAATCAGGCAACAGTTTTGTCTTAAATCTTACTTACATGTGCAACTGCAGATGGCACGTGCACCTACATAGAACACGACAGTCACAATAGCTTCCCAAACGCTCATAATCAGCATAGCCAGCCGGAACCTCCGCTATTCGGGTCATCCGATGCTTACCTGTTCAGCTTATATTCTGTCCGCCTTTTCTGCTATGCGGTTTTTAGCATGTTTTTAGCATAGCCTCCACCGATGAAATCCTATAATTCAATCAACCAAGACTTTTAGCATTCCTGTTTTATGTTTATCCTGACCGTAAGTTGGCCACACCGGTTGGAGCGGCTGGGTTCGGCTCCGGCTACTAAGGCAGACAGCGTGAGGCAGACAGCGTGAGGTGGGAGGCAGACAGCGTGAGGCGTGAGACAGACAGCGTGAGGCAGACAGCGTGAGGCGTGAGGCAGACAGCGTGAGGCGTGAGGCTGCCTGATTTGGCTCTGTCCGACGGGAGACGACATGTCTCAGTCCCACGGAGCTCCTGCAAACCACCACACCGGTCATTACTGAAGCCACGCGGTCAGCCTGATACCCACGGTCGTCTGAGACCGGCGCGGTCAGTCTGATACCCACGATCAGCCTGATACCCGCGGTCAGTCTGATACCCACGATCAGCTGATACCCACGATCAGCTGATACCCACGGTCAGTCTGATACCCGCGGTCAGTCTGATACACACCATCAGTCTGATACCCACGATCAGTCTGATACCCACGATCAGTCTGATGATACCCACGATCAGTCTGATACCCACGGTCAGTCTGATACCCACGATCAGTCTGATGATACCCACGATCAGTCTGATACCCACGGTCAGTCTGATACCCACGATCAGTCTGATACCCACGATCAGTCTGATGATACCCACGATCAGTCTGATGATACCCACGATCAGTCTGATATCCACGATCAGCTGATACTCACGATCAGCTGATACCCACGATCAGCTGATACCCATGATCAGCTGATACCCACGATCAGTCTGATACCCACGGTCAGTCTGATACCCACGATCAGCTGATACCCACGATCAGCTGATACCCACGATCAGCTGATACCCACGATCAGCTGATACCCACGATCAGCTGATACCCACGGTCAGTCTGATACCCACGATCAGCTGATACCCACGATCAGTCTGATACCCACGATCAGTTTGATACCCACGATCAGTTTGATACCCACGATCAGTCTGATGATACCCACGATCAGTCTGATACCCACGGTCAGTCTGATACCCACGATCAGTCTGATGATACCCACGATCAGTCTGATACCCACGGTCAGTCTGATACCCACGATCAGTCTGATACCCACGATCAGTCTGATGATACCCACGATCAGTCTGATGATACCCACGGTCAGTCTGATACCCACGATCAGTCTGATATCCACGATCAGCTGATACCCACGATCAGCTGATACCCACGATCAGCTGATACCCACGATCAGCTGATACCCACGATCAGTCTGATACCCACGGTCAGTCTGATACCCACGATCAGCTGATACCCACGATCAGCTGATACCCACGATCAGCTGATACCCACGGTCAGTCTGATACCCACGATCAGCTGATACCCACGATCAGTCTGATACCCACGATCAGTTTGATACCCACGATCAGCCTGATACTCACTATCAGCTGATACCCACGATCAGTCTGATACCCACGATCACTCTGATACCCACGATCAGTCTGATACCCACGATCAGCTGATACCTACGATCAGCTGATACCCACGGTCGTCTGATACCCACGATCAGCCTGATACCCACGGTCAGTCTGATACCCACGGTCAGTCTGATACCCACGATCAGCTGATACCCACGGTCGTCTGATACCCGCGGTCAGTCTGATGATACCCACGATCAGGCTGATACCGGCGCGGTGGTTCGCCTGAAATTCTCATGTTCTCCGGAGCGGGTTGGGCGCCGCGCCGCGCCGAGCCGAGCCGAGCCGAGCCGAGCCGAGCCGAGCCGAGCCGAGCCGAGACGAGCTGAGCCGAGCCGAGCCGAGACGCGCCGAGACGCGCCGAGACGCGCCGAGACGCGCCGAGACGCGCCGAGACGCGCGAAAACCACATACCATTTCACACGGAAGCCGCTGCCCGACGCCCCGCGGAAGAGAAAGTCCGACTCGCGTCACATCACACCGGGTCGACCCGTCACGAATTGGTGCGTCACGGTGGGTCGTGATGCGCGTGTCACGAGCTCGCGCGCAGCGTCACACGGGCAATTGGATCGAGACGCACCAGAGCGAGCCGAAGGCGGTCTTCCCGCGAACTCTCGAGGCGAGTTCGAGGCGCTTGGACGGGCGTCATCGGTCAGTTGGCGCGTCGGCGAAATAGTGGGTCATTCATTGTGCCGTGTCCGCAGCAAAAGTCGGCGCTTTTATAGGGGAGGTGTTTTATGTGGGAATCGGTTTGGAACGGGTTGTTGTCAGATGTCTGATTTCATTGGTTCGGAAGCGCATTGGTTTTGTGAACAAACGCGCTGAGAAACGGCACTAAACGGATGAGCAAATGAGTTTATGTGGAAAAAGACATAAGTAGTGTACGACTCGTCCCTGTAAAAGACCGGGATTGTAGTACCGTGGGGATGTGTGGGATGTATCCAGTGCAACTTTAAAATGTTTGGATGAACCCACAACCATGGAAGAATCGCGCAATACTTTCCTCTGTACCCTAAAAGTTTAAAACCCCCGAGTGGTTTTGGCTGTACGTCTCGCGGTTAAAATCGACCACTCGCCAAATCAATATATATATTTCCAAACATATCACACAACACGCAGGACATTGGGTTAAAAAGCAGGAGGCCGTTGTCGGTCTAAAAGGTCGCATAGTTTTAAGCCTCACCGTCATGCTGATGTGCACCACGTGTTGGTGGTAATATTAGGGAAAACCATACAGCCCGACACCGACACACATGCGAGTTTTTCTGTAAATTTAGTTCGAGCCTTTTGGTTCGATGGGTTTCTCTGGAGTCAGAACGCTTTCCTATGTACATAGAGCGAGTTGTGTGGGCCGGCTTATACTACCAGGTTGTGCAGGTTCTTTTCACAAGAGGCAGAACTTCTAGACGAAAGGTTTTCATGTCTACAAAGCCTCGGCAGAGTACCTACTTACCTTACCTACCTAAAGATACTATCAGTAAAACGCCTTTCTGGGCGAGGACCGAGCGGGCGCAGTGGGGCAAAGGCGTTTTACTGACCTATTAAATTGTTCATGATCTCCTTTCTCGAATCCGCCAAAAGGGAGAACGTTTTGAGCGCTGCGCTTCATCGTATAAATTAATGTTTAGATCAATAAAGCCGTTTTTGGTCAATAACGATTTTGGCTAATTTCGACGTTTGCGTGTGCCACGCGCTGTGGTACCACCCCTATCAGAACGCACCATACCAAAAACAAAATCGATTTGATGGACCTATCCAATGGTGAAAACCCGATCTCAATCGGAGCAGTGGTTGCAAAGATTATAGCTTCCGAAAAGCGTCTGTACGGCCGGTAGAGCCCTTCATGGAATGGGAATGGGAACAGGATGGAAATGGGTGGGAATGGGACATTTTTTTTTTGGAAACGTAACGGGTTGTAACTGGTTTTGGACAGACCATATCATTTTTTAGCACCACAAAAAGTGAAATATGCTGAAAGGGGTAGGAACGGGAGCCCAATCAATTATGAATTCGGATTGGAACGGGTTTGGGTCTGGCTGAATGGGCTGGAACGGGATGGGGGCTGAAAATGTGTCCCATGAAGAGCTCTAACGGCCGGTTCGGGCCGGTTCGGGCCAGTTCGGGCCGGTTCGGGCCGGGTCAAATGTAAATTTGTCTAGTATGTTGACGAGAAACCTCACGGCCGCTTCGCGCCCCCTCGGTAATAACATTCACTGTGTAACCATTAGCGATCTTTGTTGCCGATTCCACACCATCTCAGTCAAGAGCAAATGATTAATTGAAGTTGGGGAACACATTCGACCCGAATATTTCCACTTTGCCAGAGCGTAAAAGGTGTTTCGAACTTGTTACCAACTGCGCTACGGGAGGACCACAGAGCACAGCAAAAGTCACTCGGATGCGACTGCTCTATTGCTTGTTTTCGTGGCCGTAACCGCGAACAGGGAATACTCGTTTCGATGGTTTGAAAAGGCAGCTCTTGGCGTGTTTTCTGGTTACATCAACAGTCAAGGGCGGATCCAGAGGGGAGGGGGGGGGCGAACGGGGCCATGCCTCCCTCCCCCAAGCCTGTTCAAGGGGGGAGGGGGCAAACTATGTTTTGCCCCCCCCCCAAGACGCGAAGTCTAATACATGCTATATTTGCGTTTTTAGAACGGTACTGGGCATCCCAACATTGCAGCAGTCAAAATCCAGCTAGCCACAGTAAAAAACTGTAAAATTTTGCGCCGCTTCGCGGCATGACACAAGTTTCGCAATTCCATATACAAATTTGGAAAATGGGAAAATAAATTTAATTAAGTGTCTTGCAGAGGCTCTCCTTGGCGGTAATTGCTGGCCCCATGGCCAACTCTCTCCATAAAATATTAACTTTAAAGCGGGCTACATGTTTAGCTAGTCTGCCGAGTTCCGAAAAAGGCGACGCCAACGCAAAGACGCGGACATCGGCACCCGGAAGCTGCTCCAGCGGTGCCCAACTTGCTGGTCCGAAGAGCTAATAGTGGGGACCAGGCCAGGACCATCTCCCCAAGCCATCTCCCCAGGCTCCTCCAGATCCGCAGTGACCATTTATGCGCGGAGAAGTCGTTCTGCCTCTTGCTGCTTTCAAACCATTGCACTGTTACCAGTTGTTTGTCACAGTTCGTTACATATGTAATAGTTATTATTATCCTATGTACTATTGAGCGCTGACTACCACCGGTCATCGTGATTTGCCATCTGATGCGAAGGTATATGAAAAACTACATTCATTTCAATATTTTTTATCATACCGAGATGTGCAACCAGGAAAAGAGGTCTTGGCTCCACTCACGGTCTGGTTCCAATTTTGTTTTTCCAGGACCCATTTTTTTTTTGTACGCCGCTTCGCCGCGTCACATCGGTAGTCATCGTCATAACGAAGCCATAGTCATCGTCTTCGGTTCATTGCCACACTGAATTGAATGAATAGCATGTTTAGCTTCTTATCCTCTACAAGGCCCACCGCCTATATTTCTGGGTTTTATCAGGCAAACCCGTAAAAATTTTGCGCCGCTTCGCGGCGCTAACTAACAAGTACCTACCTACTATAACATGCAAAGCCACATTAAAAATGCTGCAAAGGAATAAATACACGCATAACAAATTGGGGCACATTTTTTTCGTCATTTCAGCGGACCCCCCCCCCCCACTCAAAAACTATCTGCGACGCCCATGGCTGCAGCTGACAATTGACATAGTTTTGCTCAGTGTAAGGCAATGTCGGAACAATACAAACTGCAAGCTGACATCTTTCCTTTTTCGATATCCCAAAAGATCGAAAACCTATCAAAAACATTAGAAATCGTGTGGCTGAAAAATAAAGTGGCCCAAATCCGGGAAGAAATTCGAAATTGGGGGTAGGTAAGGTCTGCTAAAAAAAACGGGTTGCCCCCCCCCCCAAAAAAAAAAAACGGCCCGCTGGATCCGCCCTTGTCAACAGTTGCAACTCTCGGTGTATGTCCAACTTTTGCTCGACTGGAGCAGATTTGGTCGCTCAACAGCCCGTTGGAATCACGTGTGTTGTCACCGACAGTTGTTTAGTCGTCGGTGCGAGTGCGAGTTGGAATCACGTGTGTTGTCACCGGCAGTTGTTTAGTCGTCGGTGCGAGTCTCTATCGGGCAGCATGTGACGTCATTCCAGTGGCCGGTGGGGTCAGAAGGGTCGTATCGGAAGGAGACGATACCCACGGCCTCGGGCAGCTGCGGACACCAGAGTGGAGAGCTGAGGACATACAACAGACTCAGCTGATAACACACACCAGAGTCAGCTGATAACATACAACAATCAGCTGAGGACATACAACAGACTCAGCTGAGAACACACACCAGAGAGTCAGCTGAGAACACACAGCAATCAGCTGAGTACATACAACAGACTCAGCTGAGAACACACACCAGAGAGTCAGCTGAGAACATACAGCAATCAGCTGAGTACATACAACAGACTCAGCTGAGAGCACACACCAGAGAGTCAGCTGACAACATACAGAAATCAGCTGAGTACATACAACAGATTCAGCTGAGAACACACACCAGAGAGTCAGCTGAGAACATACAGCAATCAGCTGAGGACATACAACAGACTCAGCTGAGAACACACACCAGAGAGTCAGCTGAGAACATACAGCAATCAGCTGAGTACATACAACAGACTCAGCTGAGAGCACACACCAGAGAGTCAGCTGAGAACATACAGCAATCAGCTGAGTACATACAACAGACTCAGCTGAGAACACACACCAGAGAGTCAGCTGAGAACATACAGCAATCAGCTGAGTACATACAACATACTCAGCTGATAGCACACACCAGAGAGTCAGCTGAGAACATACAGCAATCAGCTGAGTACATACAACAGACTCAGCTGAGAACACACACCAGAGAGTCAGCTAAGAACATACAGCAATCAGCTGAGTACATACAACATACTCAGCTGAGAACACACACCAGAGAGTCAGCTGAGAACATACAGCAATCGGCTGAGGACATACAACAGACTCAGCTGAGAACATACAGCAATCAGCTGAGTACATACAACAGACTCAGCTGATAACACACACCAGAGAGTCAGCTGAGAACATACAGCAATCAGCTGAGGACATACAACAGACTCAGCTGAGAACACACACCAGAGAGTCAGCTGAGAACATACAGCAATCAGCTGAGTACATACAACAGACTCAGCTGAGAACACACACCAGAGAGTCAGCTGAGAACATACAGCGATCAGCTGAGGACATACAACAGACTCAGCTGAGAACACACACCAGAGAGTCAGCTGAGAACATACAGCAATCAGCTGAGTACATGCAACATACTCAGCTGCGAACACACACCAGAGAGTCAGCTGAGAACCTACATAAATCAGCTGAGTACATACAACAGACTCAGCTGAGAACACACACCAGAGAGTCAGCTGAGAACATACAGCAATCAGTTGAGTACATACAACAGACTCAGCTGAGAACACACACCAGAGAGTCAGCTGAGAACATACAGCTAGCAGCTGAGTACATACAACAGACTCAGCTGAGAACATACACCAGAGAGTCAGCTGAGAACATACAGCAATCAGCTGAGGACATACAAAAGTATCAGCTGAGAACACACACCAGAGAGTCAGCTGAGAACATACAGCAATCAGCTGAGTACATACAACAGACTCAGCTGAGAAAATACAGCAATCAGCTGAGGACATACAGCAATCAGCTGAGTACATACAACATACTCAGCTAAGAACACACACCAGAGAGTCAGCTGAGAACATACAGCAATCAGCTGAGTACATACAACAGACTCAGCTGAGAACACACACCAGAGAGTCAGCTGAGTACACACAACAATCAGCTGAGTACATACAACAGACTCAGCTGAGTACATACAACAATCAGCTGAGTACATACAACAGACTCAGCTGAGAACACACACCAGAGAGTCAGCTGAGTACATACAACAATCAGCTGAGTACATACAACAGACTCAGCTGAGTACAAACAACAGCACGGGGAGTCAGATTTGACACAAATACACCGCTGTACGTGCTAGTGTGAGTAACAATCATAGCATTAAGGTGCCCAGTTTACTATAGTTTTGCTAGCATGTATAAAATAACCGTTCGGACGTCGCCAAATAGAAATGCGTTGTAAGATACGTCTTTCCACCCTCTGCTTTAGTTGTGTATGACTGTGACATTTTAAAGCTTTCTTGGAAAATATATGTATCTCATTCGGCTAATAATTCAACACCACCACCTTAGTTTTAAACAGAACACTTAAGACGGTGAATCCCTTGATATTTTTGATAAAACTCTCTCAAGTCGCATCATTATCACAATACTCCAGCCCGGGTAGAAAGCATGTTTTTCGGGTCACACCCTTTATCCATATTATGACTTTCGCTGTGTTAATCAAAAGCCTGTCCACGTGCCTACCTGTCCATTCCGTAGGTCTGGTTTGATGGCCTCTCTAGCTTGCTCGTATTACAGTTGTCATAATCCAGTAAGAACATGAAGCCCAGGTCAGCGCAGGTGAACCGTTCCGGGCTGTCAAACTCCGGGGAGTTATCGTCTATGGCCACCAGAACGTAGTTTTGGTCGCATGAGAATTCTTTCTGTGCATGGAAAGATTTAATTACATTATAATTACAGAAGACGAGTTTTTTCGCGATTGATCGATACATTGGTATCTGCCCGACAAAACGTCCAAAACACCAATTGCCATACAAGTACAAACGCAAATACACAAAGATAAACACATAAAATAAATAACTCTTCCAATAAAACGTACCAGCGTCCCGATAGCTGTACCTGGTTCGTTTGCAGGGGTGTGCTGACTGACCATGATCCGAGCAGGGGCCCTTCCAGGCCGTACCGCGCACAGCGAACGGCGTCCAAGTCCTGAGCGGAGCAGATGAAACCATCTCAAACGACAAACGTAGTTCAGACGGCGTATCTTTGTTCACTATTTGATTAATCACGAAAAACAGACATATGTTATTGTTTGTAAATTGAGTGTAATACTGAATCGAAAATTCCTTTGTGGTTTTGGAAGAAGTATATACCTCAATATATATATATATATATATATATATATATATATATATATATATATATATATAATATATATATATATATATATATATATATATATATATATATATATATATATATATAATATATATATATATATATATATATATATATATATATATATATATATATATATATATATATATATATATATATATATATATATATATATATATATATATATATATATATATATATATATATATATATATATATATAT
>JAXIVJ010008920.1:50000-53375 GCA_036785665.1 Chirona hameri | reverse complement strand
GGGCAGACGGGCAGACGGGCAGACGGGACGGGCAGACGGGCAGACGGGCAGACGGGCAGACGGGCAGACGGGCAGACGGGCAGACGGGCAGACGGGCAGACGGGCAGACGGGCAGACGGGCAGACGGGCAGACGGGCAGACGGGCAGACGGGCAGACGGGCAGACGGGCAGACGGGCAGACGGGCAGACGGGCAGACGGGCAGACGGGCAGACGGGCAGACGGCAGACGGGCAGACGGGCAGACGGGCAGACGGGCAGACGGGCAGACGGGCAGACGGGCAGACGGGCAGACGGGCAGACGGGCAGACGGGCAGACGGGCAGACGGGCAGACGGGCAGACGGGCAGACGGGCAGACGGGCAGACGGGCAGACGGGCAGACGGGCAGACGGGCAGACGGGCAGACGGGCAGACGGGCAGACGGGCAGACGGGCAGACGGGCAGACGGCAGACGGCAGACGGGCAGACGGGCAGACGGGCAGACGGGCAGACGGGCAGACGGGCAGACGGGCAGACGGGCAGACGGCAGACGGGCAGACGGGCAGACGGGCAGACGGGCAGACGGGCAGACGGGCAGACGGGCAGACGGGCAGACGGGCAGACGGGCAGACGGGCAGACGGGCAGACGGGCAGACGGGCAGACGGGCAGACGGGCAGACGGGCAGACGGGCAGACAGGCAGACAGGCAGACAGGCAGACAGGCAGACAGGCAGACAGGCAGACAGGCAGACAGGCAGACAGGCAGACAGGCAGACAGGCAGACAGGCAGACAGGCAGACAGGCAGACAGGCAGACAGGCAGACAGGCAGACAGGCAGACAGGCAGACAGGCAGACAGGCAGACAGGCAGACAGGCAGACAGGCAGACAGGCAGACAGGCAGACAGGCAGACAGGCAGACAGGCAGACAGGCAGACAGGCAGACAGGCAGACAGGCAGACAGGCAGACAGGCAGACAGGCAGACAGGCAGACAGGCAGACAGGCAGACAGGCAGACAGGCAGACAGGCAGACAGGCAGACAGGCAGACAGGCAGACAGGCAGACAGGCAGACAGGCAGACAGGCAGACAGGCAGACAGGCAGACAGGCAGACAGGCAGACAGGCAGACAGGCAGACAGGCAGACAGGCAGACAGGCAGACAGGCAGACAGGCAGACAGGCAGACAGGCAGACAGGCAGACAGGCAGACAGGCAGACAGGCAGACAGGCAGACAGGCAGACAGGCAGACAGGCAGACAGGCAGACAGGCAGACAGGCAGACAGGCAGACAGGCAGACAGGCAGACAGGCAGACAGGCAGACAGGCAGACAGGCAGACAGGCAGACAGGCAGACAGGCAGACAGGCAGACAGGCAGACAGGCAGACAGGCAGACAGGCAGACAGGCAGACAGGCAGACAGGCAGACAGGCAGACAGGCAGACAGGCAGACAGGCAGACAGGCAGACAGGCAGACAGGCAGACAGGCAGACAGGCAGACAGGCAGACAGGCAGACAGGCAGACAGGCAGACAGGCAGGCAGGCAGGCAGGCAGACAGGCAGACAGGCAGACAGGCAGACAGGCAGACAGGCAGCAGGCAGGCAGGCAGGCAGGCAGGCAGGCAGGCAGGCAGGCAGGCAGGCAGGCAGGCAGGCAGGCAGGCAGGCAGGCAGGCAGGCAGGCAGGCAGGCAGGCAGGCAGGCAGGCAGGCAGGCAGGCAGGCAGGCAGGCAGGCAGGCAGGCAGGCAGGCAGGCAGGCAGGCAGGCAGGCAGGCAGGCAGGCAGGCAGGCAGGCAGGCAGGCAGGCAGGCAGGCAGGCAGGCAGGCAGGCAGGCAGGCAGGCAGGCAGGCAGACAGGCAGACAGGCAGACAGGCAGACAGGCAGACAGGCAGACAGGCAGACAGGCAGACAGGCAGACAGGCAGACAGGCAGACAGGCAGACAGGCAGACAGGCAGACAGGCAGACAGGCAGACAGGCAGACAGGCAGACAGGCAGACAGGCAGACAGGCAGACAGGCAGACAGGCAGACAGGCAGACAGGCAGACAGGCAGACAGGCAGACAGGCAGACAGGCAGACAGGCAGACAGGCAGACAGGCAGACAGGCAGACAGGCAGACAGGCAGACAGGCAGACAGGCAGACAGGCAGACAGGCAGACAGGGCAGACAGGCAGACAGGCAGACAGGCAGACAGGCAGACAGGCAGACAGGCAGACAGGCAGACAGGCAGACAGGCAGACAGGCAGACAGGCAGACAGGCAGACAGGCAGACAGGCAGACAGGCAGACAGGCAGACAGGCAGACAGGCAGACAGGCAGACAGGCAGACAGGCAGACAGGCAGACAGGCAGACAGGCAGACAGGCAGACAGGCAGACAGGCAGACAGGCAGACAGGCAGACAGGCAGACAGGCAGACAGGCAGACAGGCAGACAGGCAGACAGGCAGACAGGCAGACAGGCAGACAGGCAGACAGGCAGACAGGCAGACAGGCAGACAGGCAGACAGGCAGACAGGCAGACAGGCAGACAGGCAGACAGGCAGACAGGCAGACAGGCAGACAGGCAGACAGGCAGACAGGCAGACGGCAGACAGGCAGACAGGCAGACAGGCAGACAGGCAGACAGGCAGACAGGCAGACAGGCAGACAGCAGACAGGCAGACAGGCAGACAGGACAGGCAGACAGGCAGACAGGCAGACAGGCAGACAGGCAGACAGGCAGACAGGCAGACAGGCAGACAGGCAGACAGCAGACAGGCAGGCAGGCAGGCAGGCAGACAGGCAGACAGGCAGACAGGCAGACAGGCAGGACAGCAGCAGGCAGGCAGGCAGGCAGGCAGGCAGGCAGCAGGCAGGCAGCAGGCAGGCAGGCAGGCAGGCAGGCAGGCAGGCAGGCAGGCAGGCAGGCAGGCAGGCAGGCAGGCAGGCAGGCAGGCAGGCAGGCAGGCAGGCAGGCAGGCAGGCAGGCAGGCAGGCAGGCAGGCAGGCAGGCAGGCAGCAGGCAGGCAGGCAGGCAGGCAGGCAGGCAGGCAGGCAGGCAGGCAGGCAGGCAGGCAGGCAGGCAGGCAGGCAGACAGGCAGACAGGCAGACAGGCAGACAGGCAGACAGGCAGACAGGCAGACAGGCAGACAGGCAGACAGGCAGACAGGCAGACAGGCAGACAGGCAGACAGGCAGACAGGCAGACAGGCAGACAGGCAGACAGGCAGACAGGCAGACAGGCAGACAGGCAGACAGGCAGACAGGCAGACAGGCAGACAGGCAGACAGGCAGACAGGCAGACAGGCAGACAGGCAGACAGGCAGACAGGCAGACAGGCAGACAGGCAGACAGGCAGACAGGCAGACAGGCAGACAGGCAGACAGGCAGACAGGCAGACAGGCAGACAGGCAGACAGGCAGAC
>JAXIVJ010008920.1:0-45000 GCA_036785665.1 Chirona hameri | reverse complement strand
CTTGACACACAAGAGGGGCTTCTTGGAAGTTCAGAGGAGTCCCTGGTCAGACCGGAAGGACCCAAAGCACGTAGAGATCCCAGATGAAGATTAAATACAAAGAGGACTTACTCCACAATACAAATATTAGAAGCGGAGCTTTCGGGTATATTGTAACACCCTTCGTCAGGGTGTTACAATATACCCGAAAGCTCCGATTAAAAAAATAAATATTGTAGAGTAAGCAGGGGCGCAGCCAGACCTTCAGAAAGGGGGCGGCAAGCACCTGGGAGAGGCCCCCCCCCAAAAAAAAAATACCCCTGGATATGAAAACTCTACGGATTTCGGCCACTTTATTGTGTGAGGCCCCCTTTTTAGCATTTTTTCTTCGTCTACTTTTGATGAGCTGGATTGGACCAGGACCCTCAGTAGGCATTGTACTGAGCGCATTACTAATTTGTATTGTTACGTACGGGAGAGAAAACATATCTTAGCCATGACAACAGGTGGGGGTCGGCTTTTGAGTTTGGGGGGGGGGGGGCTGAAATGACGAAAAAATGTACTCCCATTTTGATACGAATATTTAAGCGTTTGCAGCATTTTTAAATGCTATAGTAGGTAGGTATAGTAGGAAGGTATGTACTTGTTAGTTAGCGCCGCGAAGCGCGCGAAATTTTACGGTTTTGCCTGATAAAACCCAGAAATATAGGCGGTGTGCCTTGTAGAGGATAATAAGCTAAAAATTATATTCATTCAATTCAGCGTTACGACGAACCGATGACGATGACAATGGCTTCGTTATGACGATGACTACCGATGTGACGCCGCGAAGCGGCGTGAAGATGTTAATTTTAGGTCCTGGAAAACGAAATGTTAATATTGGAACCAGACCGTGAGGTGAGATGGCTTGGGGAGATGGTCCTGGCCTGTTTTGACTATTAGCTCTTCGGTCCAGCAAATTGTGCACCGCTGGAGCAGCTTCCGGGTGCCGATCTCCTCGTCTTTGCGTTCGCGTCGCTTTTTTCGGAACTCGGTAAACTAGCTAAACATGTAGCCTGCTTGAAACTTAGAAGTGAATATTTTATGAAGGGAATGGGCCCTGGGGCCAGCAATTACCGCCAAGGAGAGCCTCTGCCAGACACTTAATGCAATTATTTTCCCCATTTTCCAAATTTGTATAAGCAATTGCGAAACTTGTGTCATGCCGCGAAGCGGCGCGAAATTTTCCAGTTTTTGACACTAGTTTTTGGCATAGCTGGATTTTTACTGCACTGCAAAGACAATTTTTACGATAAATTGTTATTTTTCCCTCAAAAAGTGTGTGTGTGTGTGTGTGTCAGTCAGAGTCATGTATTAAGATACATCCACGTTGTGGCTGTTACGTATCCAGTCAGAGTACATGTGTAGTGATATCGAAATACAAAGGCACAGTTTAAACACGATAAAAAAAAAACAATACGATCGCGGTCAATAAAAGAGAACACATTGTACATGGTAGGCCTGTCATCGCACGGTATGAGGCTTAACCACCAACCATAAGAAAATTGAAGCGGTCAATGCAGCTCACATGCTAACCACATATCGGAAACCGCAACCCCGACTGCGGGTGTTCACCTTAGACCTTAGAGATGTCAGTGTTCCAGGTTTTCGCCGCTCTAAATGCAAACGCACGCTGGCTGCTCGACAGCTTACACAACGGCAGTTCCAGCGCTCCTGCCGCAGCAGCTCGGGACTCGCGTAGCGATACATGGGCTCGCCGGACAAACATGGCCCTGATGGCGGGAGGACACTGCTCGGCGTTAAGCGCTCTGTGCACCTGGATTCGGTCGTGCTGGCGCACCATCTCATCGACTCTCTGCCAGCCAAGCGATACCAGGGCAGGTGTCACATGCTCAAAACGCCGCACTCCCGTCACCAGCCTGGCCGCGAAGTTGACAGTCTTTTGCACTCAGGGCAAGTGACACTGGGCGGCTCCTCCCCAAACGGATAGACAGTATTGGATATGGGGAAATACGTGGGCGTGGATGAGGAGTTTAAGGGCATCAGGTGTGAAGTGATGGCGGATCTTGTATAGGGATGAAAGGATGGCGTTGCATCGTCGGACCACCATGGATATATGAGGTTCCCATGTCAGGTGCTGGTCGAGGAGGACTCCGAGTATTTTTACATTTTGGCATGGATAAATTTTCGAGCCGGACAGAGTGATGTGAAAGTCTTTGGCCTTTTTGAGGGATGCTTTGGTTCCGATGATGGTAAAGAAAGTCTTGTTCGGATTCATTTTCAGACTGTTTGCCTGAAACCAATTTTGGAGATGGAGAATCGACTCTTCGACCCGCACCTTGAGGTTGGATAGGCCGTCGGCAGTGGGTGAGGAATGGTCAAGGAGCTGGGTGTCGTCGGCGTCGGCAGGAGTGTGTGGGGAGGGGGGGGTCGACCCTCCACCGCCTTCAAAAAGTGGGGAGAGTTTGCCCAGACCTCCCCCGACCCTCCCGTCGGCGACGCCCCTGGCTGACAAATATTGCAGCACACACTCCTGAGAGGAAAATGATTAAATTGTTTTGTACTACCATCACCCCCCCCCCCACGAATTCAAAAACGCATCAGACTTATCAAATAACCATTTTGAAACCCAAGAAAACATTGCACCAGGTGGGAAAACATTGCACCAGATATACAGCACATTACCGCTGATTATAACCGCGCCGACCACGGCTAGCAGGCGCTCCAGCTATAGCAGGCGCTGCAGGCGACGGCTAGCAACCCCTGGGCAGGCTTGAGGGCCCCGTTCACAAACTCAATGGCCCTCTGGATAAGCTTGAGAGGGCCCTGAACAGACTCAATGGCCCCTTGGCAAGCCGAGAGGCCCCTAAGCAGACTCTAATAGTCCCTGTGCAGGTTCGAGAGGCCCCTGGACAGGATCAATGGACCATTGGGAAAGCTCGAGAGGCCCCTGAACAGACTAATGGACCCTAGGCAGGTTCAAGAGGCCCTTGAACAGACCCAATGGGCCCCTGAGCAAGTTCGAGAGGCCCCTGGACAGGTTCGAGAGGCTCCTGAACAGACTCAATGGGCCCCTGGACAAGCTCGGGAGGCCTCTGGACAGGCTCTAATGGCCCCTGGGCAGGTTCGAGAGGCCCCTGAACAGACTCGATGGTGCTCTGGGAAAACTATAATGGGCCCCTGGGCAGGTTCAAGAGGCCCCAAAACAGACTATAATGGCCCCTGGCCAGGCTCGAGAGGCCCCTGAACATACTCAATGGGCCCCTGGACATGCTCGAGAGGCCACTGGGCAGGTTTTTGGGCCGTGGGTGGGCTCAATTGGCCCCTGAACAAGTGGACATGCTCTAGAGGCTCCTGGGCAGGTTTTTAGGGCCCCTGAGTGGGCTCAATGGGCCCCAGGGCATGCTCGAAAGGTCCCTGGGCATGTTTTTGCATCCTTGAGTGGGCTCAATGGGCCCCTGGACATGCTGGAAAGGCCCCTGGACAGTTTTTTGGGCCCCTCGGTGGGCTCAATGGGCCCCTGGACATGCCTAAGAGGCCCCCTGGGCCGGCTTCGAAAGCCCTTCAGTGTCTCTGAGGGCCCTTGGCATGCACCAGAGTGACCCTTGCCTGGTTTGAGGGCTCCTCTGTGACCTTTTGAAAGCCATTTAGCTAATGCAAATGGTATCTGGGCCAATCTCGGCGGGGCCCCCTGTGACCCGTAAGGGGGGGGGGGGAATTGCCCCCCTTGCCCCCCCCCCCCTGGCTGCGCCCCTGAGAGTAAGCCCTTTTTGTATTGTATATATATATCACCCACTCCACATCATGTCTTTTCGCTTCGCAGATCCCAGATGAGTCCCTGAACACGAACAGGTCGGAAGGGTGTTGAAAAGGTCAGAGGGTCCCTAGACGATCAGAAGAGACCCTGGGGCTTTTAACAGTAAGAATGCAGTTGTCCAGGGAATAAAACTCAAAATTTTCGCGCCGCCCCACATAACACAGACACATGGTAACCATGTGGGCTAGCCCACCTTTCCCACATGGTGCCCACATGGTTTTCGACGACGTTTCTGTATGGTTACCAAATGGGCTAGCACACTACCTTCTAACCTCCTCAATCCCACATGGGGCCCATATGGGTATGCCACGTCATTCCCATATTCAAATGTGACCTCCTCAGCCCACATGGGACCCATACCGATCCCATGTGCATTCCCATGCCCATGTGAGCCCACGTAGCCCATCTTAAACCCATGTGGTAACCACATGAGTGTGTTATGTGGGTCCGCGGCGCAATTTATTTAATAGTTCCAGGTATTGAGCTTAAAAATATTCCAAGTTGGTATAGCTGATTCCAAATTGGTGTCGCTGGTTCCAAAGTTTATATGGCAGTTTGCTAACTCCAGCTCCTAAAAGTTGGTATGGCCCATACCATTCCTGTCATACAGCATTTTCCATCCTAGTAACGTGCCTTTTCATCCGTTTTGTTTGGCCCTTTCAACGCTTGGAAAGGGGCCCTTTCAACGCTCGGAAGGGGTCCTTTCGAGGCGCCCCCCCCCCCCTGGACGAAATCCTGGCTACGTGCCTGTCTGAGATGATAGCACTGACAGAAAATGTGATGACTAGTAAATTCCTTCTGGTAACTAGTGAACTATAGTAAACATACTTCGTACATGTTGGAAGAAATTAAAAAAGTTATAGCTGATAACTTAGTCACATTGAGTAAAAACTTGAACTGTGTGACGCCAAAATGCCACTTGAAAATACAGGCTGTGATGCTCTATTTAAAGTGTTCAAGTTTGATCATAAATAAATGGTAATCCGTGCGGGCACGAGAAAGACGGAAATGATATTAAATATATATTACATTATATTGCAGGCTGAGTGGGCCCTTTTGGCCAAGAACCCCTTTTCTGGAAAAGCTCCCCCCCCCCCAACCGAAAATATGCGGCGCCGGCCCTGCTGCCAAGTTTCTTTCTTTATCATTGCTAGTTATGAACCTCAAATACCACCACCCCAACCGGGTGCGGTCATACGCCGGATATATAATCTAGATTTCTGTCGACATTCGTGGCGCAGTTGCTATTCTAATGGTAGGTAAAAGCCACTAAATAAATATGCTTTCCGCTTATGCTATTACAATCATGCAGGTATTTTTCGATTTAATGTAGGTAACGTGACTTAGCTTTTTTCTTACTTTGCTTTGCCATCAATATACAATAACAATTGACCAATAAAGCTATCAATTTTATAACAATATAGTTTTGAGCAAGGGCGGATCTATATTTGTTGTTGTGGGGGGGGGGGAGTAAGTTAATCCAGTGTAGTATTTTCAGAGTTGTTGACCGGGGGGGGGGGGGGGGGATAGCAGGCCGTTAGCCGTCAGCGAAAAGTTGTTGACGCGGGGGGGGGGGGGGGAGCGGGCCGTCGGCCACTGAACGTCCGGCGTTTTTTTAGGGGGATCATGGTTTTAGAACCTTTGGTGGGGACCATGGTCCCTTGTCCCCCCTCTTGAATTCGCCCCTAGCCCTCCCCCCCCCACACACACACGCACACACACACATACACACACACCCGCACCCGCACCCGCACCCCCAACTTTGCCCAACTCACCCCTGCGTGGGAGGTTGGGCAAAGCGCAACACGCTCCGATGAGAAGTTAATTTGATCCCACCCCCTACGACCTCGAAAGTTATGCCACGTTGCGAGAAGCAGGGGCGGATACAGGGGGCGGCGGGGCGGCCGCCCTCCCCCTGCGGGCGGATACAGGGGGCGGGGGGGGGGGGGGGAAGGGCGGCGGCGGCCGCCACCCACCCCATTCGGAAAAATCCTACATCCGCCCCTGTGCATGTTTGAAGAAACGGCGCCCTAATTTCCCGAAAAAAAATGCGCCCCTGTTCCCCGGAAAAATGCGACTCTGTGCCCTGCCGTCCCCCCCCCCTCTGAAAAAAAAATCCTGGATCTGCCCCTGGCGAGAAGCAGTTTTCACCACGATGTAGCCCAATCCTTCTTCTCTGCAGGTGTGTGAAGCTTGACATTCCAACAATCATTGATCTTTCGGATCACTCGAAAGAGTTCAAGGTCGAGGTGCAGCATGGGTTTCGCGTAGTCATCTGCTTGTCAGCCCCCTGCCCAGAAACCGGTGTCATTTAGACAGTCCAAAGTGGCACAAAATGAAATAAGACATAACAGGGAAGTGGGAACATGGTGTGCCTAAAGCGTATTTATTTTCTCCATTTCTATTTGGTCGTAATAGTCCGGTAAAACCACCAATGACGGGTCAATTCCATGGTTTGCAGTCGCTTCGTTTCGCATGTTCTGGCTCCATTTGATATTCTTGCGGTGCCGTGCCCCGCCGACCACGATTCGCCCTGCGACACTGTGCGGGACGGTCCTGACCTTTGATCTCCTAACATGTGACGCGTAACGGAGACGACGCGAAGAAGGCCAAGCTTAGAGGCGACAAAGGAAAGTAGAACACATATTACTGAGTTTATTTGCATTTCTGAGGGATACATAACGTACATACATCTTGAGACAAGATAAACGATGTTGCATAAACTGTGTCCACACACCCGGTGGGGCAAGACAGTTATACTATTGGGAGACGATATGACGACTACACAATGTATTTGGTGACGTTTAGGCAAGCAAACATTCTTAAATGTTTAACTGATAAAATGATAAGCAAAGCGTCACGTCCGGTGGTCAGAGCGCCAGGAATAATACCTAAAAGACAAGTATCGCCGACGCTGGTCGACGAAGCAATGAGTTGTATGCATTCAGAAAGAACAACGATCATGTTCCCAGCGACTCATCACAACCCGGACCAATAAAAGATGACACCACGCCCACACAACACACTGAGGTTAACAGTCGCAAGTTTAAATCATTAAATGAGCGAGTAACTGATGCGTGGAGTACCTATTCATGTGGGCGAAATAATACATGAGAGAATAATCCCATCCGTCTTACTCCAATCTACACTAAAACGGTATTGACAAATCCCAGTCTTTCAACTAATGGACTGATTCAATACAGAGTACACAAAAGCCATATGGCAGCCAGTAAAAACGCGTCCCGCACATCCACCGGACATCCCCCTTGAATAAGCGCAACACATGGCGAGTCTCCAACGGGACAACAGTCGGACCAACCTAGACACCAGTTATATAGACCGTCTCGTTCGGCCCTCATGCACACCTTAAACATGACACACCCTCGACCTCTCAGCGCTCTAACTGTGTCAGCACGTGCACAACACAACGCACAGCCTCGCACAGAGGGCATATACAGTCTCTTTGGATCACACACCATGGCCCAGCGCATATACAAGTTTTTAAACACGCTTGAAAGCCCCGGCATATACAGCTGAAACACATACGGCGGACCGGATCGGGTAGTATGCTGTAAAAGAAAGGGATACCGGTCACAAACCAGCACACAACCATCCCACACTTCACTGCCGCTGGCAGGGTCGGTACCAGTCCGTTTGTTTCGCGATACGATCGCGTCACGTCCCTCCCCACATACCGGCAGAGTCGTACTCTTCACCGGTGAGCCACCGTACCACAGCGGTGACCCATGAAGACCCATGCAGGTACGATGACCCATGCAGTACCGTCGCTTAGCTCGGCACCCTACACGGTCAGGCCGCCGCCGTGCCGGCCCGGCGTCCGGATGACGGGCGGCTCGTCTGCGGGGTCGGCCACCGGGCTGACGAGCGGCTGCCGGTCGGCATCCTCGGCCCGGGAGCGGCAGCAGCAGCGCGCCAGCAGCCCGTCGTCGTCGTCCTCGCGGTACACCCCTGTCCCCGGATCCGACCGGCGCACGGCCAGAAACTCGTCCAGCGGCGTCAGTGGAAACCCCTCCCGGTAGTAGGCTTTGATGGTCTCGTACGAGTCCATGATGATGGAGATCATCAAACTGATGACGACGTAGATGAAGAAGAAGATGAACACATAGATGTAGAGCTTGGAGAACCAGTAGACGATGCTGGACTTGGGCCAGACCTGGGCGAACGTGGCGAACATGTCGTCACCGTTCATCAGCGAGAAGAGCGCTTCTGAGGTCTTGCTAAGGGTGCGGAACTTGAGGTGGTACGGCGCCAGCACCAGCCAGCCGCAGAACACGAACCCGGCGTAGCAGATGGTGGCGCACACCGAGAACCGCAGCACGCTCGGCATCGAGCTCTTCACCGTCAGGATCAGCACGTTGTACGAGCTGAAGAAGCTGAAGTAGCGCAGCATGCCGACCCAGACGAGCAGGTTCCCGATGCCGAGCACCACGGCGCACACGTTCCACGTCTCAGCGCCGGCCGACGCCGCGATTAGATCCATGTCCAGCTGGATTTTGATGAGCGATGCGAACACGATCAGGCCGTCGTTGATGATGATGATCACGTACCAGAGGTTGAGGAAGCGGAAATGCTCCTCGTACTTCATCTGGTAGTCGAAGTGTTTGCGCACCAGCGTGGCCGCCTCGATTCGCAGCAGCTGTGCCCGGTAGATGGAGCGCAGGCACATGACGAACGACGATAAGCAGACCACGATCACCAGCACGCTGATCGCCGTGAACAGCCCTTTCAGCAGCGCGCCGTCGTCGGCGAACTCCAGGTCGCCGTTGCAGGGCTGCAGGCGCGCCCGGACGTCCATCTTGACCAGCATGCGGCCGTCCTGGTCACCGTTATCCAGTACCAACGCCACCTCGAGCCGGTAACAGTCCGGCAGATCCACCGGCATCGCCAGCTTCAAGCGCACTGCGTTCAGCGCGAACGACAGCGTGGTGCGCGTCAGACCGACAAACGTCACATTGAAGTCGCGCTGGCGCAGGTAGGCCCGTGTGGAGAAGTTGTGATGCGCCACTTCCGCCGGCGTCTGCGCCAGATCCACGCAGCGCTGGCGCACGTGCGCGTCGAACGAGTACGACATGTTGGCGGGGAAAACGCGCGCGTGCCGGTACTCGCGCAGACAAAGCCGCACCGGTGGCGCCGTGTCGTTCGGGTAGCCGATGCCGCTCACCACCAGACTGTCCAGGTCGTAGTACGCCTTCACCGCGAAGTCGAGCGTCTCGAAGAAGCGGTGTTGCGAGTAAACGGCCAGCGGGCCGCCGCCGGGCGGGTAGGCGTTCACCTCACGCGACACGTCCCAGCCCAGCACGAACAGGTGGTCCAGCGAGAACTGCGCGTTCTCCAGGTAGCTGACGTGCGCGAACCGGCGCGTGGCGAACACGCACAGCTGGATCGTGACCAGCACCACCTTCACCACCTGCAGGATCAGTTTGTACGGCATCCGCTTCCGCGCGCGCCACTTGTCGATCGGATTCATGAAGGAGAACTGCAGCTTGCGCCGCACGCGCTCGCCGGCGTCGCGCTCGGCCGGGTCGTCGGTGGAGATGTGCTCGAAGCGGCTGTGGCGAACGGAGCCGGAGTCGGAGTCGGAGTCGCAGTGGGTGGCGGCTGTGGCGCGACTGGCCACCGAGCGCCGACGCCGCAGCACGGGCGACGGACACGGCGAGGGGCGCGGCGAGAGGCGCGCACTGACCACGGCCGGACTGCTGATCATGGCGACGCTGCGGCACAACACGGCAGCTATCAGGCAGCTATCAGAACACGGCAGCTATCAGAACACGGCAGCTATCAGGCAGCCATCAGAACACGGCAGCTATCAGGCAGCCATCAGAACACGGCAGCTATCAGGCAGCCATCAGAACACGGCAGCTATCAGGCAGCTATCAGAACACGCAGCTATCAGGCAGCTATCAGAACACGGCAGCTATCAGGCAGCTATCAGAACACGGCAGCTATCAGGCAGCCATTAGAACACGGCAGCTATCAGAACACGGCAGCTATCAGGCAGCTATCAGAACACGGCAGCTATCAGGCAGCTATCAGAACACGGCAGCTATCAGGCAGCTATCAGAACACGGCAGCTATCAGGCAGCCATCAGAACACGGCAGCTATCAGGCAGCTATCAGAACACGGCAGCTATCAGGCAGCCATCAGAACACGGCAGCTATCAGGCAGCTATCAGAACACGGCAGCTATCAGGCAGCCATCAGAACACGGCAGCTATCAGGCAGCTATCAGGCAGCTATCAGGCAGCTATCAGGCAGCTATCAGAACACGGCAGCTATCAGGCAGCTATCAGAACACGGCAGCTATCAGGCAGCCATCAGAACACGGCAGCTATCAGGCAGCCATCAGAACACGGCAGCTATCAGGCAGCTATCAGAACACGGCAGCTATCAGGCAGCCATCAGAACACGGCAGCTATCAGGCAGCCATCAGAACACGGCAGCTATCAGGCAGCTATCAGAACACGGCAGCTATCAGGCAGCCATCAGAACACGGCAGCTATCAGGCAGCCATCAGAACACGGCAGCTATCAGGCAGCTATCAGAACACGGCAGCTATCAGGAAGCTATCAGGCAGCTATCAGGCAGCTATCCGAACACGGCAGCTATCAGGCAGCCATCAGAACACGGCAGCTATCAGGCAGCCATCAGAACACGGCAGCTATCAGGCAGCCATCAGAACACGGCAGCTATCAGGCAGCCATCAGAACACGGCAGCTATCAGGCAGCCATCAGAACACGGCAGCTATCAGGCAGCTATCAGAACACGGCAGCTATCAGGCAGCCATCAGAACACGGCAGCTATCAGGCAGCCATCAGAACACGGCAGCTATCAGGCAGCTATCAGAACACGGCATCTATCAGACCACGGCAGCTATCAGAACACGGCAGCGATCAGGCAGCTATCAGAACACGGCAGCTATCAGGCAGCCATTAGAACACGGCAGCTATCAGGCAGCTATCAGAACACGGCATCTATCAGACCACGGCAGCTATCAGAACACGGTAGCGATCAGGCAGGTCACGCAGTAAGGCGGCAGTAGCAATGTGAGGATGATCACGTTTTGAAGGAAATGTTTCACCTTTCTGAAAGTTGTCAAATATACGCTGGTTGTAGTCGAAAATATGAAGTAAGTGCTGCTGAAAACGATGGTGATACTTTTTTCTCTCTCGAAAAGTCACTTAACCCTATTTGTAACAGGGGGGGGGGGGGCGGATTCCGCCCCCCCCCCTCATGTTTTTCGCAGATATCTCCAGAACGGCTGGGAGCAGGCCCATGCAATTTTGGGACTTTTCATAGAATTGAACTCCGCATTTGGAGTCAAAATTTTGAGTTCTTAACTTGAACAGAGGCGGTTCTAGGGCCCAGTTTTGGGTGGGTTCGGAGGCGACATTTGGCGAAAATACGGAAATGCGATCTTCACGGTTTCTTCCTAACTGCATCAAGTATGAAGGAGTTACATCGGCTTACCGTGATTGCAAAAAGTGCAAATTAGATGATGTTAATGAAATATCATACAAAATTGCATGGCAGAGGCGGTTTCAGGGGCTTGAAAAAGGGGGGTGGGGTTTCCAGGAAGTATTCAATGCTTGGCGGGAAGCCAATAGAGCAATGTAAGGGGCATTTATAGCTATCAAGATGTAAAAGATAGCTTCTGCTTCCATTATTTGCATAATTTATTACATATAGAGTTTCAGGGGCGTGTTCAGGAACATGAAAAGGGGGTGACTGGCATGGTGATGACAATATGCCAGCGATAACGGCGCAATATACGTTTAGCTTATAATAATATATGCACATGAGACCAGAAAAGGGAATAAAGTCATTGTTTTGCAGAGGCGCGCTCAGGAATGGAAGAAAGGGGGTCATATTATTGCAAGGAAACTAAGAGGCATGGGCGTACAATGACATAACATACTGCAGTTTTCGGATGAAACACGCACCACAGGCTACTCAACGAACGATTA
The DNA here is from genome assembly GCA_036785665.1 of Chirona hameri. NCBI lineage: Eukaryota > Metazoa > Arthropoda > Thecostraca > Balanomorpha > Balanidae > Chirona > Chirona hameri. Next base: position 33,218 of record JAXIVJ010008920.1, on the reverse strand, counting down.
TAAGGTAATAGGCGAGTCCAGGTAGGGTAAAAAGGGGGGTAAGCAATGTTAATTGAAGTTGTAAGTGAAATAGTCACTGTTGACTAGTTAGTATCATAATAGCGGATAATATACTTATCAAAAGGTCTTGCGCCGCCCTAGTTTGGATCCTGGATACGCCTATGATGAAGTACAACATGCAAAAAGGAACTATCTATGATCAGTAACATATTTATAGTGCTGGGTAGCAACTTGTCTGCGGTTAATATTTTTCCCAATTTTACCCCCCTTTTTCACTAACCTAGTACCACCTATGGCAAAAAATATGATTTATAACTGTTTTTTTCTAATGTCTCAATCACATACCATTTCATTTATTTTATTAAAAAAACATAAACAAATAGTTTTATTACGCATTTACTTCACCCCAATATTGAGTGACCTGCACACGCCTATGATTTTTGAATTTCCAAACGTCACCGTCATATATCAATTTCCGATTCAATCTCTATCGATTCCTATTAGTTGTGTTAAAATCGGTCGATAAACATGAAAGCTATGTTGAATCAAAAATACCACTAAAATTTGTCGTTTTTGCCCCCCTGTTTTGCCCCCCTATCCAAAATTTAGATTTTTTTTTATTATTTATAAATGTAGATCGTGTTGAGAGGAACCAAACACCGTTTCATTTTTGAAAATCGGACGGGTAGATCTCGATATCTCCGGGGGGGGGGGGGGCGGAATCCGCCCCCCCCCTGTTACAAATAGGGGTAGCCAGGAGCCTGTTACAAATAGGGTTAACTTTATACAAATTAAGGTTTTAAATTTGGGATGATGACGTCATTATTGAGCTATAGACCGCCGCTGATTGGCTGACAAAGTGGGATTGGCTAAAAAAAAAGTGGCTGTCACCAATCAGCGGCGACACTAGCCTAAATCCCATTTTGCAAATGGGAAATTAAATTTCTTAAAAACGGCTAAATTTTTGGGAAAATTACCTTTGAATTTTCGACATTTAAATAACGGCCAGAGATAATGGCTATCTCAGTTCAAAACCAATACAAAGCTGAAACATTCCAACTGTCATCACAACTGTTATGGATAAATAACACCCAACCAAGTATTTGGGGGTAACGGGGTCACTTGGCCGCTTTTTGTTAAAAATATATTTTTTTAATCATGGTCACATTTGATCACTTACACAATCCTAATAGGTGTCAAATGTATTTGTTGTTCCGGCATATTAAGCATAGAACGATAGTACAGTTCGTTTTAGTGGCATTTACACATTTGTACAGGTCACTCAACCGGCCAAGTCACCGCGGGGACTTGGCCGGGGGGGGGGGGGGGTCACTTGGCCGGGGGTTGGGATGGAGTAGGTAATCCCCCCTGCGGGCGAGTCGGCTTCAACGACGAAGGACGCGAGTAGACCAGTGTATGGTCGCCCCCGCAGGAGAGCATTTTGTGAACACCGTGTTGCAGCGCGGCTGCCTGAGACGGTGTTCTTGCAGCGCGGCTGCCTGAGACGGTGTCGTCGTTCTTCGGTCACCGAATAGACCGGACGGGGATGCCGGTCTCGGCAGACACGACTTCCAAGAAGGCGCCATTCCGCCCCCGGTCCACTGAAGCCAGCAGTTGGTCACGTGTGTACGCGGCGCGATTGCCGCGCTTGACCAAACGCGGATCCAGGGGGGGGGGGGGGGAGGCAACGGGGCCATGCCCTCCCCAAGACTGTTCAAGGGGAACCAAACTATGTTTCCCCTCCCCCCAAGACGTGAAATCCCCCGATATTTTCGCTGACGGCTGACTGCCTGCTACCCCCCCCCCCCCTGGAAATACGCTACTGGATTTGCCCCCCCCACACACACAACAAAAAATCACGGCTTGATCCGCCCTTGCCCTGACGTAGGTGCGCATGAGATATCTATGCACAGAGTAAGTGCGATTAGTATAATCATTTTTACAAAACCTGGGCGACTTGGCCGCCCGGCCAAGTCGCCACGGAATGGTTTTTGAATAATAAAAAATATGCACACTCGCCAAAGTTATCGCTAAAACTAGCAAATCGGTTACACAGTTGCTTGAATTGCTACCTACATCGCACCATATTGTCGGAATTGGGATGCGACCCAAACAACCATACATAACACCATACAAAATTTTGTACGGAAGCAAAAGTTACGTTTTTGGGTGAAAATTCCCGTTCCATCAGTTTTGAAGAAAACTATAGGAGCAGCCATGTTGTTGTTTTTGCTCCGGTTACTCCCCACGCCAATAGATGGTGACAGGTGAAAATACATTCCTTCAGGGTTGCCAGAGAGCATACACATGTGGGCGGCCAAGTCGCCCTGGCGGCCTCAGGCCTGGTAAGGGCCATATCAGACCGGTAAGGGATGCTTCCAAAGAGGCTGATCATCTCTCAAACTCAAACAGGTCTTCTTAATTAAAGAGGCCTAGTGGTCTCACAGTCTAGCAAGGACCCTCCCGACCAGCTGATGGCTCCTCACGCTTTCCAAGGTCTCTCAGTTGGTCCGCAGGGCTGATATTTTCCTAGAGGGCTGTCACAGCTTGGTATAGCATCCTCTGTCTCATTCAGAGGGTTTACTTCTGTTGACAGCTTCTACAGATGGTTACGGATTCTATCATCTCTTCTCTCTGATGATCTTGTCTATCTTTTCTTCTATTTTCTATAGTATCTTCTTGAGCCCTCAATCGACTTGTGGGGTCCAGTCGGCCTCAGAGGCCAACCGGACCCCACAAGCCAGACCCACTAGAGGTCCTATGATATATGGCATGATCTTAGTCTGTCTGTAGGGTTGGACGTCAATACACTTCCCAATGTGGTTATTGAAGCTTTTCTATGCAGAAAGCAACACATTCAGTACATTGTACTGGAAATTACAACCCATAAATAAGTAGACACAATGATACAAAATCACTAATTTGGCTAAAATCGCCCAAACTTCAATCTATTTTTGGCAAAGGAAATATTATTCAAAATATGTATTGCTGCACCGTTTTCGAAAGCTCTCACACGGAGCAATGGGAAAAACACACAGTTCCCATTGTATCAGATATTTGTTACATTTTGGTCCACCCTAGCTGGTGGCATATCATCCCTAAAGTACCAATAGATAACCACTATCATAACTGAAATGTCAGGTATTATGACATCTCACCAGGGGTGTAGGTTCCTATTCAGTTGGGGGGGGGTCATCCCCCCCCCCCCAACTGGTGATTCAGCCCTCCAACTTTGACAAAGAAGTGGGTCAAATCCAGGGAGAAATCTGCATTTTGTGGATTTTGATGGTACTTTAAGCATTTTTTTTTCCAGCTCAGCCCCCCCCCCCCCCCAACTTGTTTGGAGAAGCCACGCCCCTGCATCTCACCATACCAATATAGCAGTTTACCCCTGGTTCATGCTAAAAAGCAGGACATTGGTATTTGATACTACTGCTCAGTACAGAACTTCTGGAAACAATAGACTGTTACTACAGAAGGAGCAAAATTGACTTAGAGATTCAAAGCAATGGAAAAACTCCAGATGAGATGAGGAATGCTGTCTTCAAGTAAACTTGAAATGCAGGAAACTGTGTCAACTTCATCAATTTCCTAAAAATAGATTGTCTGAACCATTTTTTAATGGATTTCCAAAGCCCTGCTGACCCCCTACCATCCAATCAAATTGTATACAAATTGAAGTCTGATGCGGCACATAACCAGGATTTTTGTCTGGGGAGGGGGGCGGCACATCGGTGGTAGACACAAATTTCGCTCCTCAGACATATGTTGTTAACTTGGGGTGGGGGTAGGATCAGGTCGTCAGAGAATCTCGTTTTATCCAGTGTAAATTTGTTTTGCTCAGGGAGGGGGGGGGGGGGGGGGGGGGCATGGCCCCTGTGCCCCCTCCCCCTGGATGCCACACAATACTTGTTGTTGCTGCTGGATTATGGTGCGTAGCTGTGAGGCTCAGGCGTCCAAAACCACCAGTGTTACTGCAGCGGTCCAACCCCATTTCCCAAGATTCAGGTACACATTTCCCAATTTGGGGGCCCATTTCCAAAGTTCAATGGATTTATTTGTAAAAAACGGTATGTAGGCTCAAATATAAGTGGTACATCGCTTAGGAGTTAGGCATGCTTTTCAACGTTTTAAGAAGATATCGTTCTTAAACCTTAATTAAATTTAAAATAAAATAGTGTAACCCTTACCTAATTATTTTTTACATAATATTGAACTAGCAATCCAGTTATCAGTATGAAACGGTATGGAACAAAAAACTTGGGACTCAAATAAAAATCCTGTCACTCTAGCCTCCAACGCTAGCAAAATCAAAATCTGTATCTCTAGCCTCTAACGCTGGCATTCAGGATTGAAGCCATCCCATAATAATCCATCCCACTTGACACATGCAGAACTTTATATACTTTTGGGGTTGTAGCTACAACTGCATCCTCAAAAATTACAACCCCAATTATGAATATTACAACCCCAACATTGCCAGTAAATGCATACCTAAGTAAATATATAGAGTGAACGGTATGCAAAATCACCAAAGGATTTTTCAATAACAATCATAACAAAATAATAAATAAATATAAGAACACAGAAAAGAACAAACTTTAAAATGTTAGTAAAGTTTGTCATAAAATAACATTTAAAATCCAACAATAGGCACAACATATTATCCCAAAATTACTGTGAAAGACTATGTAGGTACCCAGGGGCGTATGATCAGATTCAGTTGGGTCATAAACACTAAAGAACAACACTACTTATTGACAAACAGGTAACTTTTTCAATTTCATACACACACAAAATGACAATATAGGTGTTTACATCAAAAACATGAGCAAAGCATGATTGAGTGTAGCGTATTTCACATTGGACTTAGTTCTGGATAAATGTCACATTAGAATGCACCCTTACTCGGTTGGCCAAAGGTATTACAATTTTAGTCTAATATGTTGGTGAAATTGACACTTAATGAAGAACTTGACCAATATTATAAATATGTTTGCGTCCGAAAGCATACCAATCATCCTAAGCTGGAAAGAGCAGAAATAATAATAGACCTAAATAAAATGAGTTTAAGGTCATGATTATCACAATCTTCAATTTTTAGCCAGACAAACATTATTTTCACAAGATATACCTGGTCATGATGTTGAAAAATTAGAGGGCCACACCAGTAAAAGTCATTTTAAAAGAAAATAGCCTAATCCAACATCAATCAAACCCAAATGTATCGAAAACAGCAGAAATATTAAAAAGCAATAACACACATAAGCCAATGAAGCGGACAATATAAATGGGCATATTTTGGCATAGCTAAGTCATATTTGTCTCTTTTAATATTACTCACGGGGGCGCCAACCTCTGACGTCACGCGCAAATTCCAATCAGCTGTTGTACGGTTAAACTATTTATCGGATTGAGCGCGCCGCCGCAGTAGAGCCGCAAATTTAGTGGACACTCAGGCCACCGAGTGGCGGTATTTAACGACCTGAGTACTATTGTTGATTATAATAGCTAAAGAAGCATTATTTAAGCTATATTGATAAATTAATTTATTTGGCTTGTGCTAGCATTTCTTTCTGTGAAAAGAAAAGTCAACAAGTGCAAATAACTTCTTACCAAAATAAATACTATGTATTATATAGTATTTATTTATCTCATGAGTCATGTCATACTCATGAGTCATGTCATACTCATGAGCCATGTCATACTCATGAGTCATGTCATACTCATGAGTCATGTCATACTCATGAGTCATGTCATACTCATGAGTCATGTCATACTCATGAGTCATGCTCATGAGCATGCACGCACGGATTATATGAAACCGTCCTTGCTTTCGAGTCTGTAGTCTCTATTCATATTTAGTCCCTTTTACCTTTTACGAAATTATTTTGATACTTTCGTTGCAATACATATCAAAGCAGGAATGCCACAGTGGAATGTCCAGCCACTGTACCTACAATTTTGTTTAAGTTTGACATCTGAATGGGCCCGTATTACTGCGACGGAAGTCCTATTCCACCCGCAGTATCCGAACAGTCTTCATAATTAGATTACACCTTTTGCAATATTCTCATTTCTCTCCAAGCACATACTTTAACTTGGCCTTCGCTGATGCAACCAGTTAGCGTGTCCCTTCCCGGTTAAAAAGGTCCTGCTTTTCCTGCAAAAGTTTCTACCGTCTGGGAATGGTGCAAAGAATCCAGATAATTTCGCCGTTGCCGTATATTTCCATCATGCGTCGGCAAGAGGTCATCGACATCATATTTTGTTTTGCCAAAGATACGCACGCCAGTAAAGAAAAGGGACAATAAATAACCAGCATAGGAAGTAGGAACATAATCAGAACATACTATCTTATATTGGCATATACCAACAGTAACATGCCTACTACATATCACGCATTTACATGCCGCATCATCGCCTATTTCAACTATTAGTCACCTATTTAATTTGCCAGCTATCCTAATAATCACTTCTATCCTAATAAAACATACGCATATGCGCATACCCACACAAATGACGCAAACGAATATCAACCAAACGAAACGAAACGAATGACCGATATCGGTGATACGTCGCCGATATTCAGACGTTGGAACCGTGAGCGACAAATACATCAGCAGCTTTTACGAAGCATAAATACACGTGGAAACATCGAGTCGATTGCTACATAACAATAAAGGCACATGATGCGTGCCAGCACAAATACAAGCTCAAACATCTCGTCTCCAGCAATGCGCTCACAAGCAAAATTCAAGTTTGATAAATCACCGGATATGTCAATCTTTTTCAGACAGCATACCTCACCACAATCTGCAGCACGCAATCTATTATTGCGCAAAGACAAACTACATGTCGTATACTACGCTTTGGAGTTTTTGGGCACCTCAACTGCTCGGGTTATTGGCGATAGACTGTGTGTCTTGTAGACGACACAATGCTAGTGGCGGTGGCTGCCAGGGCCATCATCACGTTGTTGCTCCGCATGTGCTGCACCGGGCCGCCGCCGCCGCGGCCTGGTGACGGCCGGACACCGATGGCGGAACACGCGATCCCATAAGCACGGCACCAGCATTGGGGCCAGCTTGCGGTGGCGCGCGCTCGCGCGGCTCTGGCCGCCGCACAGTGGACCATCTTGGTATTATCTTGTATCTTGGCATTGGCTTGGTGAGCCTCTTGAGCAGATAGTCGGTCTTGGCATCGGGCTGCTTATTGAACACAACGGCCAGCGTCTTGGCAGCGTGCGCCGCCGTCAGCGGGTGCCGCTTCTTCAGCGCCAGCTTGGCGAGCATCACGGTGACGAAGTCTTGCTGCGGCACAGCCACGCTGGGCCGGGCGGCGGCCAGCAGCGCCGTCAGCTGCGTGTGCTGCCACGGCGCCGCGTGGGAGAGCGGCACGCCGTGCCACCGCTCAGCCAGCGTGCTCAGCACGTGATCGCCGTCTCCGTTAAGAAAGAAGACGTCCGCTCCACGATGTCAGTCACCGTGGCCAGCACGCGCTCGGTGGCGGTGGCCTCCTCGCGGCTGACGCGCACCTGCCGCACCAGTGGCAGGGCGGCGCGCGCCGCCTCCAGCCCGGTCACGCCGGCCGCCACCGCCGCCAGCTGCCGCTCAGCCTAGTTCTCCGGCGACACCGCACCTCTGTTGAGCTGGGTCAGCAGCGGCTGCACCAGAGCCGTCACCACGGCATTGGTGTGCTGGTCGGCCGACGGTGGCGGCCCCGATACAGGTGAGCGCCGCCGCCCGGACCGCGGCGTCCTCAGTCGTGTCCAGACCGGCCAGGTGCTCCGCCAGTGGTTCGCCTCCGCCTCGCCCACCAGCCAGGGGCAGGAGCTGAGCACGGAGAGCGCGGCCGTTTGCAGAGGCCGGTCTCCGCCGGCCACCTCGGCCAGCAGCACGGCAGCCAGCCGCGGCCGCAGCGGCTCCACAGCCGGCGACTCGTCCGCGCCGCCGTCCGCCAGCAGCCGGCCATGCGCGCTCAGCGTCTCCAGCCGCTCGGCGGCCGAGTCTCCGCGCCGGCCTCCAGCTGGCCAAGTAGGGCCGGCACCGCCTCACCCAGCACCAGCTCCCGGCCGCCGGCGCAGAGCACCACCAGCAGCGGCGCCGCGCCGGCCATCAGTCGGTCGCCGCCTCGCTGCGCCGCGTGGTGCAGACACTCGGCCAGCAGGGGACGCGTCCACCGATCGGCCTGCGCCGGCACAGCCGCCACCAGCTGTAGCGCGCGCGGCTGCACCTCCGGCTGTCGCGCCGCCAGACACTCCCGGGCCAGCGCCAGCCGCAGCGGCGCCAGGTGCGGCGCCAGTGTAGACGCCGCAGCAGCGTTGCAGCAGCGCCAGCGCGTCCAGCTTGGCCTGCGTCAGGTCCGAGTTGAGCTTCTCCAGCGCCAGCGGCAGGCAGAACTCTGCGAACTGTCCGGTGCCGGCCAGGCAGTCGTGCAGCGCGTCGGCCAGCATCTGTCGCGTCACGCCGTGCGAGCTGTCCGGCGGCGGCGTGAAGTTCACCCGGAAGTAGCAGGCCAGCAGCTCGAACAGGTCCTCGGCCAGCGAACGAACATGTCCTCGGCAGGGTGGCGAGGCAGTTTGGCAGGTGGGTGCCTCACACTGCTGACCGGGCATACATGCGCATGCGCTTGGCGTTGCGCTCATTCACCCGGCACTCCGTCAGGCTGCCTTGCAGCCACTTCAGGCGGATGTGCGTCCGTGTGACGGCGTACTTTCGCACCACCCGAGGGTCGATGCGGGAGTACTCGAACGCCTCCACCTGCTCTAGCCACTGCAGTGACGGCACAGCCAGGCCTCCTCGGCTCAGCCGCTCGATCCACCCAGAGCTCTTGGACTAGCTTGGCCGGGAGCACACTGGCCGGACGGCGGACACAGTGCCAAGGCTGCTGTCCACGGAGCGACACTTGTACGCCAGGAAGCCAGCAACGTACGCCAGAGCTTCCCGGCCGAACTCCAGACTGGCCGCCAAGGGGTGACCAGATGGCGGTCCTTGGTGGGTCTGCGCATCTTGCAGGAGCTGGCTGGACTGCAAGTCGTCGTCCGGATCATCCGTAACCGCCCCCTCGTCCCTGAGGTCCTTCAGGACGCTGGCGCTCAGGTACACAGGATTCTTCTCCTCCATGGCGATAAAGGCGCCGGAGGCCGATGGCTGGCTTCTTGAGCCGGCTGCCACTGCCGGTGACGCGCCCATCAGCAGCAGCCGGATGCGCGTCTTCACCTCCACCGGCGTCGGGTCGGCGTTGGTCTCGGACATGCACCTGATCTGCGAAAACAATGCATACAAATCAGAAATATTGTGTTAAGCATGCAAATATTAGGACTCAGCAGTACCGTCTGTATACAGCACAGGCATACAGTGGAAGGACTGACTGAACTTGAACATGTTCAGTACTAGCACAAATAACTCAATTAGTGCATCACAATAGTGTGCAAATCATTAAAGTCTGAAATGCAACGTTTGAATAAAAAACATGTCTTGCCAACTATCACTGTCTTCTGTCCCCTGTCGGCTGTCACTGTCCAATTATTGGATGTTTAAAATGCCAGACTTCTACTATGTGGTGCAGAAGATAAACACACTTAAAGGGAATTAAACATACACACACTTAAAGGGAACACTTAAAGGGCATTACACACTTAAAGGGAATGTTTCACCTTTGTATTGGTTTTAAATTGAGATAGCCATTATCTGGAGCTGTTATTGAAATGTCTAAATTACTCAGGTCATTTTCCCAAAAACTTAACAGTTTTTAAGCAATTTAATTTGCCATTTGAAAAATGAATCCAGGCTGGTTCAGCCGCTGATTGGCTAACAGACACTTCTTCAGCCAATCCCACTTTGTCAGCCAATCAGCGGCGGTAAATAATGATGTCATTTGCCCAAATCTAAAAACTTTATTTGTAAACGTTAAGTGACTGTGAGTGAAAAAATATCACAATGGTTTTCAGCAGCACTTACTTCATATTTTCTACTACAACCAATGTATATTTGACATCTTTCAGAAAGGTGAAACATTCCCTTTAAACACTGCTAACATCATGAAGTCACTATGAACGCATAAGAGTTGACACTATGACGCATAAGAGTTGTGGCGCCCTAAAACCCCAATACACCACCAGTGTTTTGACAGGGTGAAGATGTCCAAACCTCATTTGTGTGTCATGCTATCAGTGTGTGCACATAATACTGATGCACTAAGGCACAGATAAAGTATTGGCACTTTAGTGCATTGGTATCTACATTCCAATAGCATGAAACATCTGATGTTTTGATGTGTCCGAGGCTACAGTCGTTACTATCAATATGATCATGATGCTTGGATGTTTCTTTATCACTGCCAGTTTGATATGCTGAGAAAGTACATGAAACATTTGAGTAACTGCTGCTTTTATCATACTTGTTGCAAATTTGATCTCACTGTTTTGTTTTCAAACTTGAACTGGATATGCAAGGAAGTCAATATATTTGCACATGACACCATTGGCTTTGGGAGGCAAATAAGCTTGATGCTTCGAAATTATTTGACTGAATTTCGCTTCATTTAAAAGCCCGTTAAATGATGAGCTCATTGTAGCATTGTTAAAATTTGACAATGTATCGTAAACGCACATTTGTATCACAATTACGTACCCGCACACTCAACACACAGCGCGAGGACTCGGGAAGTGATGATCACTGGCGATGTTTTGCAAACGTGTGCAGTGTTATCAGCGTCAATCAGCTTATTCAGCAACGACAATTTCCGTCGCTGATTGGTCAACTTTCATGGTTCCGGTGTGCGCAGTACTCAAGAAACACGTCACTGCTTGCCAATACAGTAAACTTTGAAAAATGACAGCCTAAAAGTCAAATTTTGAAGCGCGCAACAAAAATTCCCAAGATTTTTGTGTCTCAAAATAAAACTATTTGAATTACCTACTTAATGCTTTCATTTACACGACCCGACTATTTATGGTTCTTCAAAACTCAGAGATGCAGCCCAGTATTTGCAAACGACAGCCTAAGGCATTCGAGCAAATTGAACTATGTTTCGACAAAATTTATGGACAAACTTTTATATCATTTAAAAGCTCTTGAAATTTTGATCAAGATGTGAAGTTATCTCTACCCGACTATTTCTAGTTGTTTAAATCACATGGGTTGCAGTCCAAAGAGAGTGTGCTGTTGTGGTGTGTTGTACATTGGAGAACTGATTGTGAATATTTCCCAAATTCAATTTCAGAGACTAATAGGTGTTTTTCAGTCTTCAGTTTCTTGTAATTTCAGATATGCATTCAAAGTTGAGTTAAAACCTTCGGATTTTCTACAACGCTGTCATTTGGAAGATGCCCTACCCTGCATTTTTTTTTTATAATTAGACAGTTAAATTATAATTGCTTTCTTTTTTTTATATAAGTCTCACATAAGAACGTTAATATAAATTAACTCAAATATCCATAGTCTAAATACCTTTTTAGCCTAAACAAAACAGCTGAAAAAAGTGATCACCTAGGGTCTGTGTTGAAGGCCGGCACTCGGCGCTACCTAGTATTCTATTTACCGTGATATTACTCAAATAATGTTGTTTGGTTGTCGCCTAATTTGATTGCCTTGTGGGAAATATCAGGGTTAATATAACAACGGGTAAAACAGTAAGGAATGTAACGCCCAAATTAATTAAACAAGATATAATTTGTATCGTAATTGTTTTGTCTATTATAAATTAATGGTATTGTTTGCCATCAATAACTTATATTTCCATAGATTATATCTTTATTTATTGAATTAAACTCCAGCAAATATACGAAGTAGTAGTCGAAGTAGTGTATATTTCAGTACCTGTAGTAGGATTTGGAAGCGGTCATATTAAATTCTACTACGAAGTAGTAGTCGAAGTAGTGTATACTTCAGAACCTGTAGTTGCATTTGGAAGCGGTCAGCGGTCGTTTCGACATTTTTTAACCCCCAAGCCTATTTAACCCCCTTACTTCCAGAATATCGAAAAATGGTAAATAAGAACGTGGTAGCTAAGGCTTGGAGATATCTGTTTCAGAAGTCGGATTTGAAATGTGTACGATAGGTTACGAGTCAGCCTCGTCTGAAAATCATCGATTTAACATGGGAACCCTAGTGTGTAGTAGGGAAATATGTTATATGTATTTTTATATCTCAGCTGTAATTATAAAATAACCGGACCTGGGACATTAGCATCACCATTCACCAGACATTTTAAGTTCGAGAGGTCATTTTTCTGGCAGACGTTCGCGTCCTAAGAAACGACTTTTACTAGGAATAAATACATCATATTTTGCCCAAAAATGAAGATTTTGTGTCGCAGCGAACCTCCGATTTGATCAACCTGCTCCATTTTTCCGAATCTAAAATATCTATATGTATCGATGTCTAGGAGTTATCAGTCCCCAGGTTCCGGGAACACGTTGCCTCCCCCCTCTTTGGCGACGACACCTATGCGCCACTTAAAATCAAACGCAGAACAAGTCGGCATAACCCGATTGTTTTGTTCTTTTATAGACGCCTGTTAGAGGGACAAGGGGCTACCCTGTTCGGTAAGGATTTTTGTTGGAATCATTCATTTTGCTAAAGGGTCACCTTGAAAGTTGTCTCGAAGTTCAACCATACGGTGCATCTTGAGCTCAAAACTACGAATATGACTTTGGTTTGGACAACTGATAGATATATGTGGAGAAAGAAGTAAGTTTCTCTTTCTATTTCACGAGAAATCGTACGATAGCTACAGGCGCTACGCCCCCCCCCCCTCCCGCTCCGCCTGACGCCAAGTACAGTCTCTGACAATAGGCCGCCGCGCCGCCCGGGCGGCTGAGCGGATATTAACGAGGCTGCGTGACCAGAGACTACGTGCCAGAGAGTGTACCTGCCTCCGGCGGCGAGCGAAAGAAATTGATCGTGACCCGGAACAGCGGAATTGAAACCGGGCCCATTAGTCCTGTGTCGAAATTACTTAACGTAGGGAGGTAATTCTTTCACGACAACCCATTTTTAGATCTGCTCTACAAATCTGCTATCTCAGTTAAAAACATGTCCGTGAAGTTAGCGTCGGATTCGGATTCGAATTCAGCGTCGAGTAGCGATTCGCTTCAAAATGTGGTTACAGGTCAATTGGGGTACGCTGATCACGAAAATAACATTTATTTTGACATTCTAGGTCATCTTCAATGTCATTTTCAAGGTCAAAGGACGGGGCGCCTCAAAACGCCCTTAAAGGGAGTGTGCCTACTCACATCGCTTAGTTGGGGTTATTGACACTGGTCTATAGAACACAATTTTCTGAATTGAACCAATACTTCATTTCTCCAGATTCACCCTAGTTGCTGAGATATTGAAAGACTCCAGGAATTTGTTTGGGAGCAAAAAGTTATCGGGTGGACTCCAGAGGGCTTCCGCTACTAGAAGCACTGCAACTATCGATTAAACTGCTAGCATATTGTTAGCGCCGGCCAATAGCAATTCAACAAAACAGCTCGTGCACGCTGATAGCAGCAGCCGAACAGAAACTGGACGGCCATCATGTTTTTCGATGATGGCCATTTCGATGATGGCCGATGGCCATTTTTTGAAGAAGATATCAATTTAGAGCTACGAAACTTGCACATAATAAAGTACACAGTGGCAAGAACGTGCTGTGCAAAACTCGTCTTTCAATCTTGCATGATGTGACCGTAATTGTATTGTCTTATGTGCGCCGTTTTACATAACATCACCATAGTGGCGATCGTTTATAGATATCGAAAACAAATATAAACAAAAAACAATATAAGTGAAAATTCAACTAAAGGGGCTCCAGATATGAATTTCATCATATACAACAATCAAACCAACAGCTACTTACCGTATGAAAAATACTTTTGACATTCCAAAACAGTAGGCACACTCCCTTTAAGTTGCTCCAATTGCAAAAATAATGGTCTCAGTCGATTTCCCGGGTCCATATCTAACCTCCGCATTGGCAACCCCACGCGTGCCTTATATCCTTGAGACCATAAAAAGTTATCAAATGACGGGGCACCTCAAAACGCCCTTAACGGTTGCTCCAATTGCAAAAACAATGGTTTCAGTCGATTCCTCACGTCCATACCTAACCTACGCATTGCCAACCTCACGCGTGCCGCATATCCTTGAGACCATAAAAGGTTATCAAAGGACGGGGCGCCTCAAAACGCCCTTATGGGTTGCTCCAATAGAGAACATAATGGTCTCAGTAGATTCCTCAGGTCCATATCTAACCTCCGCATTGGCAACCTCACGCGTGCCTCATATACTTGAGACCATACAAGGTTCTCAAAGGACGGGGCGCCCTTAAGGATTGCTTCGCTTCACAATGTGGTTAGAGTTCAATTCAGGCACGCTGATCACGAAAATAACATTCATTTTGACATTCAAGGTCATCTTCAAGGTCGTTTGCAAGGTCAAAGGACGGGCGCCTCAAAAAGCCCTTAAGGGTTGCTTCAATGGCAAAAATAATGGTCTCAGTCGATTTCCCGGGTCCATATCTAACCTCCGCATTGGCAACCTCACGCGTGCCTCATATCCTTGAGACCATAAAAGGTTCTCAAAGGACGGGGCGCCTCAAAACGCCCTTAAGGGTTCCTCCAATTGAAAAAATATTGGTCTCAGTCGATTCCTCAGGTCCATAGCTAAGCTCCGCATTAGCAACCTCACGCGTGCCTTATATCATTGAGACCATAAAATGTTCTCAAAGGACGAGGCGCCTCAAAACGCCTTTAAGGGTTGGTTCAATGGCAAACATAATGGTCTCATTCGATTCCCCGAGACCATATCTAACCTCCGCATTGAAAACCTCACGCGTACCTCATATCCTTGAGACCATAAATGGATCTCAAATACGGGGCGCCTCAAAACGCCCTTAAGGGTTGCTCCAATTGCAAAAATAATGGTCTCAGTCGATTTCTTAGGTCCATATCTAACCTCTGCATCAGCAACCTCACGCGTGCCTTATATCCTTGAGACCATAAAAGGCTCTCAAAGGACGGGGCTTCTCAAAACGCTCTTAAGGGTTGCTTCAATCGCAAAAACAATGGTCTCAATCGATTCCTCAGGTCCATATCTAACCTCCGTATTGGAAACCTCACGCGTGCCTCATATCCTTGAGACCATAAACGGTTATCAAAGGACGGGGCGCCTTAAAACGCCCTTAAGGTTGCTCCAATTGCAAAAATAATGATCTCAGTCGATTCCTCGGGTACATATCTAACCTCCGCATCAGCAACCTCACGCGTGCCTTATATCCTTGAGACCATAGAAGGTTCTCAAAGACGGGGTGCCTCAAAACGCCCTTAAGGGTTGGTCTAATAGCAAAAATAATGTTCTCATTCCATTCTCCGAGACCATATCTAACCTCCGCATTGGCAACCTCACGCGTGCTTTATATCCTTGAGACCATAAAAGTCTCTCAAAGGACGGGGCTTCTCAAAACGCCCTTAAGGGTTGATTCAATCGCAAAAAAATAATGGTCTTAATCGATTCCTCAGGTCCATATCTAACCTCTGCATTGAAAACCTTACGCGTGCCTCATATCCTTGAGACCATAAAATGTTCTCAAAGGACGGGGCGCCTCAAAACGCCCTTAAGGGTTGCTCCAATAGCAAAAATAATGGTCTTAGTCGATTTCCGGGGTCCATATCTAACCTCCGCATTGGCAACCTCACGCGTGTCGCACATACTTGAGACTATAAAAGGTTCTCAAAGGACGGGGCGCCTCAAAACGCCCTTAAGGGTTGCTCTAATCGCAAAAATAATGGTCTCAGTCGATTCCTCGGGTCCATATCTAACCTCCGCATTGAAAACCTCACGCGTTCCTCATATCCTTGAGACCATAAAAGGTTCTCAAAGGACGGGGTGCCTCAAAACGCCCTTAAGGGTTGCTCCAATTGCAAAAATAATGGTCTCAGTTGGTTTCTTAGGTCCATATCTAACCTCCGCATCGGCAACCTCACGCGTACCTTATATCCTTGAGACCATAAAAGTTTATCAAAGGACGGGGCGCCTCAAAACTCCCTTAACGGTTGCTCCAATTGCAAAAAATGGTCTTAGTCGATTCCTGAGGTCCATATCTAACCTCCGCATTGGAAACCTCACGCGTTCCTCATATCCTTGATACCATAAAAGGTTCTTAAAGGACGGGGCGCCTCAAAACGCCCTTAAGGGTTGCTCCAATTGCAAAAATAATGGTCTCAATCGATTCCCCGGGTCCATATCTAACCTCCGCATTGGCAACCTCACGCGTGCCTTATATCCTTGAGACCATAAAAAGTTATCAAAGGACGGGGTACCTCAAAACGCCCTTAACGATTGCTCCAATTGCAAAAACAATGGTCTCAGTCGATTCCTCAGGTCCATATATGACCTGCGCATTGGAAACCTCACGCGTGCCTCATATCATTGAGACCATGAAAGGTTCTCAAAGGACGGGGCGCCTCAAAACGCCCTTAAGGGTTCCTCCAATTGCAAAAATAATGGTCTCAGTCGATTCCTGAGGTCCATAGCTAAGCTCCGCATTAGCAACCTCACGCGTGCTTTATATCCTTGAGACCATAAAAGGTTATCAAAGGACGAAGCGCCTCAAAACGCCTTTAAGGGTTGGTTCAATAGCAAATATAATGGTCTCATTCGATTCCCCGAGACCATATCTAACCTCCGCATTGAAAACCTCACGCGTACCTCATATCCTTGAGACCATAAATGGATCTCAAATACGGGGCGCCTCAAAACGCCCTTAAGGGTTGCTCCAATTGCAAAAATAATGGTCTCAGTCGATTTCTTAGGTCCATATCTAACCTCCGCATCAGCAACCTCACGCGTGCCTTATATCCTTGAGACCATAAAAGGCTCTCAAAGGACGGGGCTTCTCAAAACGCTCTTAAGGGTTGCTTCAATCGCAAAAATAATGGTCTCAATCGATTCCTCAGGTCCATATCTAACCTCCGCATTGGAAACCTCACGCGTGCCTCATATCCTTGAGACCATAAAAGGTTATCAAAGGACGGGGCGCCTTAAAACGCCCTTAAGGTTGCTCCAATTGCAAAAATAATGATCTCAGTCGATTCCTCGGGTACATATCTAACCTCCGCATCAGCAACCTCACGCGTGCCTTATATCCTTGAGACCATAGAAGGTTCTCAAAGACGGGGTGCCTCAAAACGCCCTTAAGGGTTGGTCTAATAGCAAAAATAATGTTCTCATTCCATTCTCCGAGACCATATCTAACCTCCGCAATGGCAACCTCACGCGTGCTTTATATCCTTGAGACCATAAAAGTCTCTCAAAGGACGGGGCTTCTCAAAACGCCCTTAAGGGTTGATTCAATCGCAAAAATAATGGTCTTAATCGATTCCTCAGGTCCATATCTAACATCTGCATTGGAAAACTTACGCGTGCCTCATATCCTTGAGACCATAAAATGTTCTCAAAGGACGGGGCGCCTCAAAACGCCCTTAAGGGTTGCTCCAATAGCAAAAATAATGGTCTTAGTCGATTTCCGGGGTCCATATCTAACCTCCGCATTGGCAACCTCACGCTGTGTCGCACATACTTGAGACTATAAAAGGTTCTCAAAGGACGGGGCGCCTCAAAACGCCCTTAAGGGTTGCTCTAATCGCAAAAATAATGGTCTCAGTCGATTCTTCGGGTCCATATCTAACCTCCGCATTGAAAACCTCACGCGTTCCTCATATCCTTGAGACCATAAAAGGTTCTCAAAGGACGGGGTGCCTCAAAACGCCCTTAAGGGTTGCTCCAATTGCAAAAATAATGGTCTCAGTTGGTTTCTTAGGTCCATATCTAACCTCCGCATCGGCAACCTCACGCGTACCTTATATCCTTGAGACCATAAAAGTTTATCAAAGGACGGGGCGCCTCAAAACTCCCTTAACGGTTGCTCCAATTGCAAAAAAAATGTCTTAGTCGATTCCTGAGGTCCATATCTAACCTCCGCATTGGAAACCTCACGCGTTCCTCATATCCTTGATACCATAAAAGGTTCTTAAAGGACGGGCGCCTCAAAACGCCCTTAACGATTGCTCCAATTGCAAAAACAATGGTCTCAGTCGATTCCTCAGGTCCATATATAACCTCGGCATTGGAAACCTCACGCGTGCCTCATATCATTGAGACCATGAAAGGTTCTCAAAGGACGGGGCGCCTCAAAACGCCCTTAAAGGTTGCTCCAATGGCACAAATAATGATCTCAGTATAATGGTCTCAGTCGGGTCCATATCTAACCTACGCATTGCCAACCTCACGCCTGTCTCATATCCTTGAGACCATAAAAGGTTATCAAAGGACGGGGCGCCTCGAAACGCCCTTATGGGTTGCTCCAATAGAGAAAATAATGGTCTCAGTCGATTACTCAGGTCCATATCTAACCTCCGCATTGGCAACCTCACGCGTGCCTCATATACTTGAGACCATACAAGGTTCTCAAAGGATGGGGCGCCCTTAAGGGTTGCTTCGCTTCACAATGTGGTTGCAGTTCAATTCGGGCACGCTGATCACGAAAATAACATTCATTTTATCATTCAAGGTCATCTTCAAGGTCGTTTTCAAGTTCAAAGGACGGGGCGCCTCAAAACGCCCTTAAATTTTGCTCCAACGGCAAACATAATGGTCTCAGTCGATTCCCCGGGTCCATATCTAACCTCCGCATTGGCAACTTCACGCGTGCCGCATATCCTTGAGCCCATAAAAGGTTTTCAAAGGACGAGACGCCTCAAAACGCCCTTAACGGTTGCTCCAATTGCAAAAACAATGGTCTCAGTCGATTCCTCAGGTCCATATCTAACCTCCGCATTAGAAACCTCACGTGTTCCTCATATCCTTGATACCATAAAAGGTTCTCAAAGGACGGGGTGCCTCAAAACGCCCTTAACCCTATTTGTAACAGGGGGGGGGGCGGATTCCGCCTCCCCCTCCTCATGTTTTTCGCAGATATCTCCAGAACGGCTGGGAGCAGGCTCATGAAATTTTGGGAATTTTCATAGAATTGAATACCGCATTTGGTGTCAAAATTTCGAGTTCTTAACCTGAACAGAGGCGGTTCCAGGGCACAGTTTTGGGTGGGTTCGGAGGCGATATTTGGCGATAATACGGAAATACGATCTTCACGGTTTCTTCCTAACTGCCTCAAGTATGAAGGAGTTACATCGGTTTACGGGGATTGCAACAAGTGAAAATTAGTTGATGTTAATGAAATATCATACAATTTGCATGGCAGAGGCGGTTTCAGGGGCTTGAAAAGGGGGGGGGGGGGTTTCCAGGAAGTATCCAATGTTTGGCGGGAAGCAAATAGAGCAATGTAAGGGGCATTTATAGTTATCAAGATGTAAAAGATAGCTTCTGCTTCTATTATTTGCATAATTTATTACATATAGAGTTTCAGGGGCGTGTTCAGGCACATGAAAAGGGGGGTGACTGGCTTGGTGATGACGATACGCCAGCGATAACGGCGCAATAGACGGTTAGCTTATAATGATATATGCACATATGAGGCCAGAAAAGGGAATAAAGTCATTTTTTGCAGAGGCGCGCTCAGGAATGGAAGAAAGGGGGTCATAGTATTGCAAGGACACTAAGAGGCATTGGCGTACAATGATATAACATACTGCAGTTTTCGAATGAAACACGCACCACAGGCTACGCTACGAACGATTATAAGATAATAGACGAGTCCAGGTAGGGTAAAAGGGGGGTAAGCAATGTTAATTGAAGTTGTAAGTGAAATAGTCACTGTTGACTAGTTAGTATCATAATAGCGGATAATATACTTATCAAAAGGTATTGAGCCGCCCCAGTTTGGATCCTGGATACGCCTATGATGAATTACAACATGCAAAAAGGAATTATCTACGATCAGTAACATATTTATAGTGCTGGGTAGCAACTTATCTGCGGTTAATATTTTTTCCCAATTTTACCCCCGTTTTTCACTAACCTGGTACCGCCTACGGCAAAAAAATATGATTTGTAACTGTTTTGTCCAATGTCACAATCACATACCATTTCATTTATTTAAAAAAACATAAAAACATGATTTTATTACGCATTTACTTCACTCCCATATTGAGTGACCTGCACACGCCTATGATTTTTGCATTTTCAAACGCCACTGTCATATATCAATTTCCAATTCAATATCTATCGATTCGTATTAATTGTGCTAAAATCGGTCGATAAACATGAAAGCTATGTTGGATCAAAAATACCACTAAAATTTGTGTTTTCCCCCTGTTGCCCCCCTATCAATTTGTTTGTATTATTATTTAGAAATGTAGATCGTGTTGAGGGGAACCAAACACCGTTTCATTTTTGAAAATCGGACGGGTAGATCTCGAGATCTCCGGGAGGGGGGGGGGGCGGAATCCCCCCCCCCCTGTTACAAATAGGGGTAGCCAGGAGCCTATTACAAATAGGGTTAAGGGTTGGTCCAATAGCAAAAATAATGGTCTCATTCGACCCCGAGACCATATCTAGCCTCCGCATTGGCAACCTCACGCGTGCTTTATATCCTCGAGACTATAAAAGGTTCTCAAAGGACGGGGCTTCTCAAAACGCCCTAAAGGGTTACTTCAATTGCAAAAAATAATGGTCTCAGTCGATTCTTCAGGTCCATATCTAACCTTCGCATTGGCAACCTTACGCGTGCTTTATATACTTGAGACCATAAAAGGTTCTCAAAGGACGGGGTGCATGCAAACGCCCTTAACGGTTGCTCCAATTTCCTAAAAAATGGTCTCAGTCGATTCCGCAGGTCCATATCTAACCTCCGCATTGGCAACCTCACGCGTGCCTCATATCCTTGAGACCATAAAAGGTTCAAAAAGCACGGGGCGCCTCAAAACGCCCTTAAGGGTTGCTCTAATTGCAAAAATAATGGTCTCAGTCGATTCCTCAGGTCCATATATAACCTCCGCATTAGCAACCTCACGCGTGCTTTATATCCTTGAGACCATAAAAGGTTCTCAAAGGACGGGGCGTCTCAAAACGCCCTTAAGGGTTGCTCCAATTGCAAAAATAATTATTTCAGTAGATTCCCCGGGTCCATATCTAACCTACGAATTGGCAACCTCACGCGTGCCTCATATCCTTGAGACCATAAAAGGTTCTCAAAGGACGGGGCGCCTCAAAACACCCTTAACGGTTGCTGCAATTGCAAAAACAATGGTCTCAGTCGATTCCTCAGGTCCATATCTAACCTGCGCATTGGAAACCTTACGCGTGCCTCATATCCTGGAGACCATAAAAGGTTTTCAAAAGATTGGGGCACCTCAAAACGCCCTTAGGGTTGCTCCAATTGCAAAAATAATGGTCTCAGTCGATTCCCCGGGTCCATATCTAACCTCCGCATCGGCAACCTCACGCGTGCCTTATATCCTTGAGACCATAATAGGTTATTAAAGGACGGGGCGCCTTGAAACGCCCTTAACGGTTGCTCCAATTAAAAAAAAACAATGGTCTCAGTCGATTCCTCAGGTTCATATATAACCTACGCATTGCCAACATCACGCGTGCCTCATATCCTTGAGACCACACAAGGTTATCAAAGGACCTCAAAAAGCCCTTAAAGGAAATAGTTCACCTTCAACATGGGGTTTGAACTGAAATAGCAGTTTTGTAGCCCGTGTTGAGAAATCATTATCTGGAACTTTTCTTGGCTGAAGAGACTCTCCAGCCGAAGATATTTGACTTTTTGGCGAAGGAATACGGCGCATATATGATGCACCGTACCGTCTGAAAGTGCCAGCACTGCCATGGAGCATGCGCAGACCAATAAGGCACACCATAAAATCAATAATTTACAACATTCTGTCCTGAATTGGCGCGATGTAGGACCATTTTTTAAAAGAAAAAAAGAAACTGTATTACAAAATATAATAAAATCGTGTTCTGAAAAAATGTCCGAAGGTGAACTATTTCCTTTAAGGGTTGCTCCAATAGCAAAAATGATGGTCTCAGTCGATTCCCGGGTCCATATCTAATCTCCGCATTGGCAACCTCACGCGTGCTTCATATACTTGATACCATACAAGGTTCTCAAAGGACGGGGCGCCCTTAAGGGTTGATTTGCTTCACAATGTGGTTACAGTTCAATTCGGGCACGCTGATCACGAAAATAACATTCATTTTGACATTCAAGGTCATCTTCAAGGTCGTGTTCAAGGTCAAAGGACGGGGCGCCTCAAAACACCCTTAGGGGTTGCTCTGATCACGAATTCCCGGTGCCCCGCATCCTTGAACCGTTAAACGATTTTTGTTTAACTATACGTGTTTTTTCCGGTTGACTTTGTTTTTCCACGATTTTTACCTACTATTATGCTGAATAACATAACACTAGACCTCACTGTTGAAACTGCTGATGTGAGACGTTCAATACTGTCGTGTTTGTAATTTTATCTGACATATGGTTTCTATGCCATGGTAATACGCACCAATAATGTTCGTCGGTGTCTGTTGGGTCGCCTCATAGACGCGCCTTCGGAGCTGTAATGAATGCAGGCTGGTGCCTTTTTTACTAGTACCATACACACGTTAGAGAAAAAATATATATTTTACATATGCTTTACATACAAAGATATAAGACACTGTTCGGCTGTGGATGCTTGTGCAAACAAAAACATTGAATCTCCTTGGTTTCGTTCAGTGAGCTTTGGGGGATGGTAGTGTAGTAAACTGTCCTGCAAACATTTCAGCATGATAAGTCCTTTGATAGTCCTTTGATTTGACTTGTCCTTTGATTTGATAAGTCCTTTTCCTTTGATAACCTTGTATGGTCTCAAGGATATGAGGCACGCGTGAGGTTGGCAATGCGTAGGCTAGATAAGGACCCCGGGAATCTACTGAGGTCATTATTTTTGCAATTGGAGCAACCCTTAACCCTATTTGTAACAGGCTCCTGGCTACCCTATTTGTAACAGGGGGGCGGATTCCGCCCCCCACCCCCGGAGATCTCGAGATCTACCCGTCCGATTTTCAAAAATGAAACGGTGTTTGGTTCCCCTCAACACGATCTACATTTCTAAATACAAAAAAAATCTACATTTTTGATAGGGGGGCAAAAAATACAAATTTTAGTGGTATTTCGGATCCAACATAGCTTTCATGTTTATCGACCGATTTTAACACAACTAATACGAATCGATAGAGATTGAATTGGAAATTGATATATGTTGGTGGCGTTTGAAAATTCAAAAATCATAGGCGTGTGCAGGTCGCTCAATATGGGGGTGAAGTAAATGCGTAATAAAACAATTTTTGTATGTTTTTTTTTGGATAAATGAAATTGTATGTGATTGTGACATTAGACAAAATAGTTTATCATATTTTTGCCATAGGCGGTACCAGGTTAGTGAAAAAGGGAGGTCAAATTGGGAAAAAAATATTAACCGCAGACAAGTTGCTACCCAGCACTATAAATATGTTACTGATCGTAGATAGTTCCTTTTGCATGTTGTACTTCATCATAGGCGTATACAGGATCCAAACTGGGGCGGCGCAAGACCTTTTGATAAGTATATTATCAGCTATTATGATACTAACTAGTCAACAGTGACTATTTCACTTACAACTTCAATTAACATTGCTTACCCCCCTTTTACCCTACCTGGACTCGCCTATTATCTTATAATCGTTCGTAGAGTAGGCTGTGGTGCGTGTTTCATCCGAAAACTGCAGTATGTTATGTCATTGTACCCCCATGCCTCTTAGTGTCCTTGCAATAATATGACCCCCTTTCTTCCATTCCTGAGCGCGCCTCTGCAAAAAAAATGACTTTATTCCCGTTTCTGGCCTCATATGTGCATATATCCTTATAAGCTAACCGTCTATTGCGCCGTTATCGCTGGAATATCGTCATCACCATGCCAGTCACCCCCCTTTTCATGTGCCTGAACACGCCCCTGAAACTCTATTTGTAATAAATTATGCAAATAATGGAAGCAGAAGCTATCTTTTACATCTTGATAACTATAAATGCCCCTTACATTGCTTTATTTGTTTCCTGCCAAGTATTGAATAATTCCTGGAACCCCCCCCCCCTTTCAAGCCCCTGAAATTTTGTTATGATATTTATTATATGATATGATATGATATTTATTATATACTAGATGGCCTTTATTGCGCGATGCGCAATTTATATAGCCAGCTTATTTATATATGCTATCCGTTTCCAGTGTCCCGTATTCCGTATTCAGTATTCCGTATTCAGTATTCCGTATTCAGTATTCCGTATTCAGTATTCCGTATTCAGTATTCCGTATTCAGTATTCCGTATTCAGTATTCCGTATTCAGTATTCCGTATTTATTATTCCGTATTACATATTCCGTATCTCGTTTCTCGTATTCCGTATTCTGTATTCTGTATTCCGTATTCCGTATTACGTATTACGTATTACGTATCCCAACCCGTTCCCGTATCCCGTATCCCGTATCCCGTTACAGTATCCCGTTACCGTATCCCGTTACCGTATCCCGTTACCGTATCCCGTTACCGTATCCCGTTACCGTATCCCGTTACCGCATCCCGTTACCGTATCCCGTTACCGTATCCCGTTACCGTATCCCGTTACCGTATCCCGTTACCGTATCCCGTTACCGTATCCCGTTACCGTATCCCGTTACCGTATCCCGTTACCGTATCCCGTTACCGTATCCCGTTTCCCCGTTCCTGTATACTGTTACCGTATTCCGTTCCCGTATCCCGTTCCCGTATCCCGTTCCCGTATTCCGTTCCCGTATCCAGTTCTCGTATCCCGTTCCCGTATCCCGTTCCCGTATCTCTTTTCCGTATCCCGTTCCCGTATCCCGTATCCCATTTCCGTATCCCGTTCCTGTATCCCGTTCCTGTATCCCGTTCCCGTATCCCGTTGCCGTATCCTGTTCCCGTATCCCGTTCCCGTATCCCGTTCCTGTATCCCGTTCCCGTTCCCGTTCCCGTATCCCGTTCCCGTTTCCCGTATCCCGTTCCCGTATCCCATTCCCGTATCCCGTTCCCGTATCCCGTTCCCGTATCCCGTTCCCGTATCCCGTTCCCGTATCCCGTTCCCGTATCCCGTTACCGTATCCTGTTACCGTATCCCGTTTCCCCGTTCCTGTATACTGTTACCGTATTCCGTTCCCGTATCCCGTTCCCGTATTCCGTTCCCGTATCCAGTTCTCGTATCCCGTTCCCGTATCCCGTTCCCGTATCTCTTTTCCGTATCCCGTTCCCGTATCCCGTATCCCATTTCCGTATCCCGTTCCTGTATCCCGTTCCTGTATCCCGTTCCCGTATCCCGTTGCCGTATCCTGTTCCCGTATCCCGTTCCCGTATCCCGTTCCTGTATCCCGTTCCCGTGCCCGTATCCCGTTCCCGTTTCCCGTATCCCGTTCCCGTATCCCATTCCCGTATCCCGTTCCCGTATCCCGTTCCCGTATCCCGTTCCCGTATCCCGTTTCCGTATCCCGTTCCCGTATCCCGTTCCCGTATCCCGTTCCCGTAACATGTTTCCGTTTCTGTATCCCGTGCCCGTATCCCGTATACTGTTCCCGTATCCTGTTCTCGCATCCAGTTCCCATACCCCGTTCCCGTATCCCGTATCCCGTATCCCGTTCCCGTATCCCGTTCCCGTATCCCGTTCCCGTATCCCGTTCCCGTATCCCGTTCCCGTATCTCGTTCCCGTATCCCGTTCCCGTATCCCGTATCCCGTTCCCGTATCCCGTTCCCGTATCCCGTTCCCGTATCCCGTTCCCGTATCCCGTTCCCGTATCCCGTTCCCGTATCCCGTTCCTGTATCCCGTTCCTGTATCCCGTATCCGGTTCCCGTATCCCGTATCCCGTTCCCGTATCCCGTTGGAGTATCCCGTATCTCGTTTCCCGTTTCCGTATCTCGTATCCCCTTCACGTATCCGATCCCATATCCTTTATCCCGCTCCCGTATCCAGTTTCCGAAACCCCTTCCGGTTTCCCGTTCCGTATCCAGTTCCCGTATATCGCGTTTATCCCGACATCTTATATCCCGTTCCCGTATCCCGTTTCCGTATTCTGATCCCGTATCCGGTATACCGTTCGCGTATCCGGGATACTTTAATCAGATCCCGTATCCAGTTACCGTATCCCGTTCCCGTATCCCGCTCCCGTATTTAATTCCCGTATCTCGTACACCGTTCCGATATCTCCTTACCATATCTAGTTCCCGTATCTCATTCCCGTGTCCTGTTCCCGTATCTAGTTCCAGCATCCCTTTCTCGTACCCAGTTTCCGTATCTTGTTGCCGTATTTCGTTCCATATCTTATTACCGTATCTCGTTGCCGCAAAGCAGTCTCTGCCAAAACATTCTAGCGGTTTAAATGCCTGAAATCTGTCAACCGGCTTCCACAAAATCTCTTCGCGAAGGAGGTGCGACGTCAGCTAGTCATGCGCTCATGGATGAATTTGACTGAAGCAGTGTCAGCCTTGGGCAAAATTAAACGATCGCAGTGTGTGGTAGTATTACATAATATACACGCATTATAAATGACTCACGATAATATCTGTACCTACCACGAGCGAGCCGGGCGTTACGTTATTGCGGGCGGCAGCTATCGCCGGGGGCAGACTACGCAAGCCAACGAGCCCGACGTTACGTTATTGCGTGAGGGAGCTATCGCCGGCCGCCGGCCGGCGCCCGACTGGCGCATAGCTTCGGTAATCGTTTACGTTTGACTTCTGCATAAGTTACCTATGAGCGATTAGCAAAATATTTTGGGTGGATATAGGTCAGCAAGAACGGCGCTACCCGTCTGTGTAAATTTTTCGGTCAAGTTTGTCCTTATTTTGGGTGTTACGGCGGTGTGAAGCATTAAATGGTCCAAAAATATTGCATTTCAACTTGAACGCCAAAATATTAGTCTCACAGCTTTGAGTAACAAATATAATTTGAAGAGGGTCACTGCGCCTGCAAATTGGTGCCCGGATCAGCGTTCTACGTTGAACAGTTTCCGAGCACCAATTTAAATCCTGAATAGGCCAATTTTATCATTAAAGTGGTCACAACTTTGCACGTGGCACGCGCATTGTTCTCTACAACATTTTATACGCCAGGCCAATCGATTATATATCACATAGTGTTGCTCGCGTACCGCTGCGACTCTTGGTTGCCGAGCAAGTGACCGGGGAACCGCGAGGAACTTGCCCGTTTTTCGCGATTTCCGAATGTCGCGTTCCCCATGTTAAACGAATGGCGCACGCGCGCATGCGCCGACACCGCACCTTTGGTCTTATTAAGCTGAAAATTTAATACGACCTGTTGAATCACGGAACCCAAAATTCCTGAAAAAATAACTCATAACTCATCAGACGACTGCACAGGAACCGATTTAGGGCGTCACTCCGGCGGCGGCGGCGGCGGCGGCGGCGGCGGGTCATCTTTTAGGATTTATAATATAGAGACTAGAGGGCCTGTATTGCGCGATGCGCAATTTATATAGCCAGCTAATTTATATATGCTAGCCGTTTCCCGTATCTCGTATTCCGTATTCAGTATTCCGTATTCCGTAGTCCGTATCTCGTTTTCCGTTCCCGTTCTTGTATCCCGTTCCCGTATCTCGTTCCCGTTTCCCGTTCCCGTATCCCGTATCCCGTTCCCGTATCCCGTATCCCGTATCCTGTATCCCGTATCCCGTTCCTGTATCCCGTTCCTGTATCCCGTTCCCGTATCCCGTTGCCGTATCCCGTTCCCTTATCCCGTTCCCGTATCCCGTTCCCGTATCCCGTTCCCGTATCCCGTTCCCGTATCCCGTTCCCGTATCACGTTCCCGTATCCCGTTCCCGTATCCCATTCCCGTATCCCGTTCCCGTATCCCGTTCCTGGACAACGTTCCCGTATCCCGTTCCCGTATCCCGTATCCCGTTCCCGTATCTTGTTCCCGTATCCCGTTCCCGTATGACGTTCCCGTATCACGTTCCCGTATCACGTTCCCGTATCACGTTCCCGTATCACGTTCCCGTATCACGTTCCCGTATCCCGTTTCCGTTCCCTTATCCCGTTTCCGTTCCCTTATCCCGTTCCCGTATCCCGTTCCCGTTTCCCGTTCTCGTTTCCCGTTCCCGTATCCCGTTCCCGTTCCCGTATCCCGTTACCGTATCCTGTTCCCGTATCCCTTTCCTGTATCCTGTTCCCGTACCCCGTATCCCGTATCCCGTATCCCGTATCCCGTATCCCGTTCCCGTATCCCGTTCCCGTATGCCGTTCCCGTATGCCGTTCCCGTATCCCGTATCCCGTTTCCCGTATCCCGTTTCCCGTATCCCGTTCCCGTATCCAGTTCCCGTATCCCGTTCCCGTATCCCGTTCCCGTATCCCGTTCACGTATCCCGTTCCCGTATCCCGTTCCCGTATCCCGTTCCCGTATCCCGTTCCCGTATCCCGTTCCCGTATCCCGTTCCCGTATCCCGTTCCCGTATCCCGTTCCCGTATCCCGTTCCCGTATCCCGTTCCCGTATCCTCTAACTGTATCCCGTTCCCGCATCCTGTATCCCGTTCCCGTATCACGTTCTCTTATCCCGTTCCCGTATCCCGTTATCGTATCCCGTTCCCGTATCCCGTTCCCGTATCCCGTTCCCGTATCCCGTTCCCGTATCCGTTCCCGTATCCCGTTCCCGTATCCCGTTCCCGTATCCCTTTCCCGTATCCCTTTCCCGTATCCCGTTCCCGTATCCCGTTCCCGTATCCCGTTCCCGTATCCCTTTCCCGTATCCCGTTCCCGTATCCCGTTCCCGTATCCCGTTCCAGTATCCCGTTCCCGTATCTCGTGCCCGTATCCTGTGCCCGTATCCCAGGCCCGTATCCTGTTCCCTGTTCCCGTATCCAGTTTCCGTATCCCGTTCCCGTATCCAGTACATGTATCCCGTATACCGTTACCGTATCCCTTAATCAGCTCCCGTATCCAATTTCCGTATCCCGTTCCCGTATCCAGTACATGTATCCCGTATACCGTTACCGTATCCCTTAATCAGCTCCCGCATCCAGTTTCTGTATCCCGTTCCCGTAACCCGTATTCCGTAGTCCGTATCTCGTATTCCGTATTCCGTATCCCGTTCCCGTTCTTGTATCCCGTTCCCGTATCCCGTTCCCGTATCCCGTTCCCGTATCCCGTTCCCGTATCCCGTTCCCGTATCCCGTTCCCGTATCCCGTTCCCGTATCCCGTTCCCGTATCCCGCTCCTGTATCCCGCTCCCGTATCCCGCTCCCGTATCTCATTCCCGTATCTCGTACACCGTTCCAATATCTCCTTACCATATCTAGTTACCGTATCTAATTCCCGTATCCTGTTCCCGCATCTCGTTCCAGCATCCCTTTCTCGTACACCGTTTCCGTATCTTGTTGCCGTATTTCGTTCCCATATCTTTTTACCGTAGCTCGTTCCCGTGTCGCAGTCTCTGCCAAAACATTTTAGCGGTTTACATGCCTGAAATATGTCAACCGGCTTCAACAAAATCTCCCCGGATGGGAGGTGCGACGTCAGCTAGTCATGCGCTCATTGATGAATTTGACTGCGGCAGTGTCAGTCTTGGGAAAATTTAGCGATGCCATTTTATTCGACGAAATTATTTCGCAATGTTAGCGTCGGTAATCGAATACGTTTGACGTCAGCATGAGTTACCTATGAGCGATTTACATAATATTTTGGGTGGATATAGGTCAGCAAGAACGGCGCTATCCGTCTGTGTAAATTTGCCGGTCAAGTTTGTCCTCATTTTGGGTGTTACGGCGGTGTGAAGGCTTAAATTGTCCAAAAATATTGCATTTCAACTTCAACTCCAAAATATTAGTCACACAGCTTTGAGTAACACATCTAATTTGAAGACGGTCGCTGCGCCTGCAAAATGGTGCCCGGTTCAGCCTTCTACGTCGAACGGTTTCCGAGCACCAATTTTAATCCTGAATATGCCAATTTTATCATGAAAGTGGTCACAACTTTGCACGTGTCACGCGCATCGCTCTGGACGACTTCCTATACGCAAGGCCAATCGATTATCTATCACATAGTGTTGCTCGCATATCGATGCGATTCTCGGTTGCCGAGCAAGCGGCCGGGGAACCGGGCGAAACTTGCCCGATTTTCGCGATTTCACAATGTCGCGTTTCCCATGTTAAACGAATGGCGCACGCGCGCACGTGCCGACGCCGCACCGTCGGTCGGATCGACACCAAAACTTGATACGACCTGTTGAATCACGGGACCCAAAAGTCCTGAAAAAATCCTCCTCATAACTCATCAGACGACTGCACAGGAACCGGTTTAGGGCGTCACTCCGGCGGCGGCGGGTCATCTTTTAGGATTTATAATATAGGGATTACAAATTTTATGATATTTCATTAACATCAACTAATTTTCACTTGTTGCAATCCCCGTAAACCGATGTAACTCCTTCATAATTGAGGCAGTTAGGAAGAAACCGTGAAGATCGTATTTCCGTATTATCGCCAAATATCGCCTCCGAACCCACCCAAAACTGTGCCCTGGAACCGCCTCTGTTCAGGTTAAGAACTCGAAATTTTGACTCCAAATGCGGTATTCAATTCTATGAAAAGTCCCAAAATTTCATGGGCCTGCTCCCAGCCGTTCTGGAGATATCTGCGAAAAACATGAGGGGGGGGGGCGGAATCCCCCCTGTTACAAATAGGGTTAAGGGCGTTTTGAGGCGCCGGTCCTTTGAGAACCTTTTATGGTCTCAAGGATATGAAGCACGCGTGAGGTTTCCAATGCGGAGGTTAGATATGGACCTGAGGAATCGACTGAGACCATTATTTTGCAATTCGAGCAACCCTTAAGGGCGTTTTGAGGCACCTTTGAGAGGTCCTTTGAGAACCTTTCATGGTCTCAAGGATGAGGCACGCGTGAGGTTTCCAATGCGGAGGTTAGATATGGACCTAAGAAATCGACTGAGACCATTGTGTTTGCAATTGGAGCAACCGTTAAGGGCGTTTTGAGGCGCCCCGTCCTTTGATAACCTTTTATGGTCTCAAGGATATAAGGCACGCGTGAGGTTGCTAATGCGGAGGTTAGATATGGACCCGAGTAATCGACTGAGACCATTATTTTTGCGATTAGAGCAACCCTTAAGGGCGTTTTGAGGCGCCCCGTCCTGTTAGAACCTTTTATGGTCTCAAGGATATGAGGCACGCGTGAGGTTGCCAATGCGTAGGTTAGATATGGACCTGAGGAATCGACTGAGACAATTGTTTTGACAATTGGAGCAACCGTTAAGGGCGTTTTGAGGCGCCCCGTCCTTTGATACCCTTTTATGGTCTCAAGGATATAAGGCACGCGTGAGGTTGCCAATGCGAAGGTTAGATATGGACCCGGGGAATCAACCGAGACCATTATTTTTTTCAACTGGAGCAAGCCTTAAGGGCGTTTTGAGGAGCCCCGTCCTTTGATAACCTTTTATGGTCTCAAGGATATGAGGCACGCGTGAGGTTTCCAGTGCGGAGGTTAGATATGGACCTGAGGAATGGACTGAGGCCATTGTTTTTGCAATTGGAGCAACCGTTAAGGGCGTTTTGAGGCGCCCCGTCCTTTGAGAACCTTTTATGGTCTCAAGGATATAAGGCACGCGTGAGGTTGCTAATGCGGAGGTTAGATATGGACCCGGGGAATCGACTGAGACCATTATTTTTGCAATTAAAGCAACCCTTAAGGGCGTTTTGAGGCGCCCCGTCCTTTTACCTTGAAAATGACCTTGAAGATGACCTTGAATGTCAAAATAAATGTTATTTTCGTGATCAGCGTGCCCCAATTGACCTGTAACCACATTTTGAAGCGAATCGCTACTCGACGCTGAATTCGAATCCGAATCCGACGCTAACTTCACGGGCATGTCCAAAACTCCATGTTAAAGGTGAACTATTCCCTTTAAGCAAGGGAAATTTGATGGAGTAAAATGTGTCCAAAGACGAGAAAAGCTCACATCCGAGAAAAAATTGCAGAGAATTGTTCTTTCAAAGATCAAAATTTCCAAAACAAATCAAAGTAGTTAGGCAAGAGATGAGGTATAAGGGGCAAAGGAAAATGGAAACGCTTCGTGCCGCAGTTTTTCGTTATCTCTGAAAAACCTTGCGGATGTACAAACCATAGGCGTAGGAACGGGGGGGGCAGGGGCGGCGAAAGAGGGAGCAGGGGAGCAGCTTAATAAGTTGGGGAGCAAATATATGGTATTGTTCCCCCTCCCCCCATAAATTTGCAATGAGGGTCCCTCTTGAAATATATATTTTTATTTTTTACCGAGAGAAGAAATTGACCGAGTGCCCTCAAGGTGCCCTCAAACAGCCTGAAGGAACCCTCGGTCGGTCCTCGTCGTTCTCAGTGAGCTCTCGGTCAGCCTGAAGGGGTCCTCGGTCTGCCTGAGGGGGCCCTCAGTCGGCCTGAGGGGGCCCTCAGTCGGCCTGAGGGGCCTTCGGTGGACCTGAGGAAGCCTTCAGTCGGTCTGAGGGGCTCTTGGTCGGCCCGAATGGCCTTCGGTCGGCTCGAGGACGAGGGGGTCTTCGATCGGCCCGAGGGTGCACTCGGTCGCCAATTTAAATATCTCCCGCTCATGCTCAATAACAGGCGAAGGGCCCTCAGTTCTTCAAAGGGTCCCTGACGCTTCGGGGGCCCCGGAGATTGTTTTGCCTTTTGCCCTCAGTCAGCCTTGGGGGGCTCAGTCGGCCTGAGATGGCCCTCAGCCGTCCCATGGGGGCTCTCTAGCCGCGGATCCAGGATTTCGGACAGGAGGGGGGCAACATACAAAAAGTTGCGCCCTGCGGACGCGCTTGGCGGGCGATACATGGGCGCGTCCTGGCTCAGGGGGGGGGGGGGGGGGGGGGGGGGGGGGGGTGGCGCCCTAGAGCCCTCCCCCTAGATCCGCGTTTGCTCTCAGTCAGCCTGAGGGGCTCTCGGTCGGCCTGAGGGGACACTCACTCGGCTTGAGTGGGCCCTCAGTCAGACTTAGAGGGCCCTCAGTCGGTTTCAGATGACCCTCAGCCGGCCCAGGGCCCTCAGTCGGCCTGAGGTGGCCTTCAATCTTCCTGAGGAGCCCTCGGTCGGCCGGAGGGGGGCACTCAGTTGGCCTGAGATGGCCCTCAGTCGGTCTGGGGGGCCTTGGTTGTCCTAGGATAGCCCTCGGATGGCCTGAGGGGCCTTCAGTCAGCCTGATGGGCCTTTGGTCTGAGAGGCCCTAGAAGACA